>VXBO01007135.1:3231721-3343252 GCA_013400135.1 Rhinoptilus africanus
CTCCGTGTGGACGGAGAGAGTTGACGCCTGAGAGCTTAAATAAAAACTGCCATCTAATTTCTGGGCTGGAAGCCCAGGAAAAGAGTCAGGTTCGCGTGGGTCTCTGCGCAGGAGCCGGATGGAGGTTTTATTGAAGCTGGCTCGGGCTGATGGCAGTGTTATAGCTGTGCTGCTGTAATTAAGGCTGCGCGGAATTCCTAAATCCTTTTCTGTTTTTTTTTTTAGCAGGTTATATAACAAATAGTAGTAAGTTCCCGAAACCTCTGTTATCCTGCAGGATCCCAACGCACGGCCAAGTATACATTATACTAAAGTGCGCGTTGCTCTGCTCTGCCTCGGTGGAAGTGCCTGGAATGACACCGAGGAGGGACCTGGCTTTGCAGCCACAGTGAAGCGGCTGGTGGAGGAGAAGGGAGCGCCTTGGTGGCTGTCCTCGGCTGCCCAGTGGTGCGTTGCTCTCCAGGCAGCTTTCTTCTTCGAGAAGAAAACAGTTTGCTTCCTCAAGGAGAAAGATCTAAGTTGCTGCCACCTCCGTTTCCCTTTCTACCTGTTTTTTTGGCGAATTATTGAAATCCGCTGGCTGGGAAACGATGGCATCTCCTCTGGGAACCAGTGGAAACTCGACACAGCATGTGTTGGCCCAGACTTAGTGTGGGAGCCCTGACCCAAAGAGGCCAGCTTTACTTTTTTCTGCACGTGCGAGTCTATAGTTAAGGAATGTCCAGCACTGAAACGTATGTAATGAACTTCTGTAATGAAACGTGGCACTGGTCTGCAGAAGGGATGTCAAAAAATAAACTATCTCTGAAAAACAAGATGCATTTTTAATTGGCAGAGTGCAATCACATAGGACTCACAGAGATGATAGAGTAACTGTGCTTTAACGAGTTACCGTTGACGAGCTGAGCACTGAGATTCAGACCAATTTGGCTCAGCTCAGCTTTGCCATGGAGTAGGAGCATGCACTCAGGCTCTTACTGTAGCGCAGCTGATTTATTACGGTTGGTAACTCCATCACATCTCTAAAACCACACTGGGCTTTTGCCTAGAAGATAATAGTAACTTTTTGATATTATTCCATAAAGTCCTATAGGACTAGGGTCCAGCCTTAGTTTTACCACAAACTCTGTCTCAGGTGGGAGCACGGTGGCTGTGGACACCTCTGTGGGGTCTGAGCGCGGACCCAGGAGCAAAGCCCAAAATGCAGATTTGGCTTCCTCAGAGGATTCTGTTCACATATTCCTTACGCCCGATTTACTGGAGCTTATGCGAGCTGACAAGGTCATGGACCTACGGCACAGTTCCCCACTTGGAAATATGAGCTTTAGCTGTACAAGACCAGCATGAGAAGGATAGCCTGTGTATTTATGCTTGACTGACCACAGGAGCTGTTAAAATTTTGAAAATGCATTCTACAGTTTGCCTTCCCTCATGTCCTTGGTCACCTCCAGCCCAGCCCCACATTTTGACGGCTTTGGCCAACTAATATATTTTTCCAGTTTCAGTTAAGTCAAGGACTTCAAATTCCTATCATAGGTATCAATTTATACCATGTAAAAGATGCAGGTGTTTTTTTAAAGTTTTCCAGAGAGGCACTTTATGAGATTGTGAGGTCAAAAAATGACTCTGACCTTTGGGATGACAAGTAAAAAGGGACAAAAAGCACTCTTTCCCTCGCTTATTTTGTAGCAAGCCAGAAACAGTGGTTTTTAAAGTGCTTTTCCTATACTCGTTTCAGAAAACACAGCAAACATGCAGTATCGCTGTATACTTACTGAAGATAATCAATTTGTAGACGGTAAACTCTCTGAGGCTAGATGGCATGTTTCCACACAGTACCTGGTACTATGATGCCCTTCTGCTGTCTGAGGCTTCTGGACCCACTGGAATATACATGTTCAATAATAAACACTTAATTGTCAGTCTCATGCTCCTTCCAGCTTAATAATTTTTTCATTTCCACTTGTCATTCAAACATCACTGTCAACATGTCGCAGAAATTATGTGAGAAGAACAGGGATGCTTCTACGCTAGTGTTGTCTAATTAATGCTTCCTAAGGATTAAAGTGGAAAAAAAAAAAAACCACTTTAATTTATGGGCATGGGTGGAAGCAGGTAGATGAATATGCTATTTAAACTTCTCAATTAATAAATAATTTGGTTGGAAGACCCAACTTAACCCTGTCCACCCTGATGCCAGCTGGTGTAGACCTAAAATATCAACTCAACACTTGCTCCCATTAACTACACCCCCCTCACTGCTCTCTGCCAGCTGCCACAGTTCTGTATCTAATTTCAAGTAATATTTCTCTTGCCACGTTCACCTTTTCAGAACGTGGATTGCCTATACAACTGTTATGTGCACTGCTGTTGTCCACTATCTGCTTTGACAAACCTCGTCTTCTCAAATTTTAGATGGGAATTTAGCCACCAGTAACAAGTAGACTCAAATTCACCATAATTTCCTCCAGGAAAATCAATCACTGCTTGTCTCCTAGATGCTTTAGCTTTCGAAGACTTTATCTTACCACGGGCAGAAATACCAACTAACTCACCTTAAGCTTACATTGAACTTGTTTTGCAAAAGACCTCTAGGACATTGTCAAAACGGGATGTAGTCAATGGGACTCGATAGATCATTGCTCTGGTCTTAGGGCTGACAATCACTATCCATTTCTTTGTAGGTAGATAAATCAATTAATGTGGTCTGAAATGTCCCCAAGGAAGTAGGATGTTAAAAATTTTTAAAAAACAGTTGAAAATGTAGTTTTCTGTGTTTCTATGTGTAAGGGTCACAGCAGCCCACCTTTTCCAATCACACTTTCACACATAATAATGTATGGACAAAACATATGATGCTTTGGATGCAGTTAAATGAGTAGAAAATGTACTTTTTTTCAGTAATACTTTTGGGAATGTTATTTAGAGGTGTTCAATGTAAATTCCATCTTTCTGATTTTTAAGAAATGCTTCTTTCCTTAGGCCATCATTGATACCAACTAACCTGAGCCCTGGATCTGCAGGCACAGTTAACAGATGATGCATTTCTTTCAAGACTGAGGTCAGCTGTAGTAAGTACATGGTAATTTGAATATGTAAATCACACGATAGCGTGCCCATTCTCTGGAGCACAGGGAGACTCCGTATTGGGATGGTGGTGGGGGACAACCCGCGTTCACTCTTGTGCTTGGTCCACAGTCATCTCACAGCATTGACACTGCCAATGCTGACACCAATGTCAGACATGCTCCTCATGCCCACGGCCATCTGTATTTTGTCACCATTTTGTATAATCCCGCTCTCCTTAGGCCTAGGAGGCACTATGTTAAAAAGGAGAATGTTTTTAGAAGCATCCAGCAAACAGCCTAGTCTGATTTCACTGAAGTCAATGACAACACTTCTTTTGGCCTCAAACGCAATCAATTAAATCACCAGCATCTTAAAATTTCCATTTCGTTGTCTCCATGAGCTCCTGCTTGTGCTAATAAATGGAGAGTGTAACTGGTGTTTGGAGCAGCAGGAGGGAAGGACTGGGAGGAGGAGGCTAATGAGAGGCCCTGTCTGTATTAAGGGGATTAATTATGTGACTGGATTAAACTGCAGCACTGAAAGCCCGGCTTTGCCCTGACACAGACTACATGCATTAAAGGTTTACACCCGTATAATAACCACAGCGGTGCTGGTATATGGATGCAAATTTCCTTAATGCAGGCAGGACCCAGATCAGACCACAGTGACTAATACAAAACTGATAAAGAAAGTGAATCGTGTGCAATGGTACCAGAGAGCACGTGGCAGAAAGAAAATGATAATGGGAAGGTTAAGGGCAAACTGATATACAGTAACTTGAAATCAGAGAGAAAATTAAAATGGTGAAATGATTTCACATATAGGTAGATGGAGGCATAAAAGCACTCTGTGAAGGATGGGAGGAAGAACAGGGTGAGAGCATATTTTCAGCCTTTTGCCTATTAGAAATGAGTAAGTGATTGAAGGCTAATCCAAATAGACAGGCTGGTTTAGTTTTGTTTTTATTTTGGGGTGGGTTTTTTTGGCTCTGCTTTTGTGTGTCATTGAAATATTTGTGTATTAATAGATACTCATTTTAATAACATTATGATAATCTGAACATCTGCAGCTACAAGGCATTAAAATACGATTACTTCCCTATATATCAAGTTATTTTCCCAGTACTTCTGCCTGATTTTGTCATGTCTATTAAAATGCAATGGATCGGTTCTTATCATTATCTGTTAGCTGGCAACCTTGAGCTGGTGTTAAGCAGAAACAAGCCCGATGCCTGGAGGCCTGGCTACCGATTCAGCAGAAGGCAAAGACATTTTATGGCTGTCCTGAAAGCTAAATGACTGGCTGTGTAACTTTCCTAATCAAATAGAATTAAATACAAAATTATATTCCCACCACCCCTGCCATCTTTTGTTCAAACAAGTTGCCTGATGCATTGTTTGACAATTTACTAAATATAGAGCGTTTTCTAGATTGGAGTTTCTGATTCTACCAAAAATTCAGCTTAGTTTATTGCAGAAATGAGATATTTTGTTCAGAGCAGGGAGGAGCACGGTGTGAGGGCTCTCTCAGGATGAAAAACGACTCCTCTCCTGGGTTCACACTGACTTTTGAAGAGGTGAATGCCCAGAGGATAGATGCATCCAAAGCATCTATGAGTTTACTGTTAAGGGCTAGAAGACAGAAACCCAAGCATAGGCAGCTGTTGCCAGTAAGATGCAGTTTGTAAATGTTTGACCAGCAAAGAAATACTCCTTTAAAGCACTCTGAAATGCGATCACTGTCACTATCATGCTAGAGGGGAGTGGAGGAAAGAGCAGGCTACTCCTCCTTCCCTTCTTCTTAGCATGACGGTGATTTTTCATTCTACTCAAAAGAACTTAGAAAAACCCCTATTTTTAAAGTTATTTCTGTAATGGTACAATGTTTGTTTCCAAATGTGATGCTGATTTTTAGTCATGTCCAAAGCTTTCAGTTCTAGCTGTGAAATTCATGGCAATGGTGACACACAAATATTAGGAATTCTCTTCGTCATATCAACCATCATTACGCAGCATCCTCCATGCATCCATGGAGTGGTGCTCCAGCAACATAGTTCTCTATGCTGAACTTTAAAAAACATCTGACGTTTTAAATTGTGATATGATGAAGTAAATTCAGGTTTTGATATTATGCAGTTTCATTCATGAGTTAGCTCAGGTATCCCAAGCATGTCTGAGAGGAAAAAAAACACCAACAGGTAAGTGCATTTAATCCTAAACTTTGTCAGCAGGATCAGATGCATAAAAAACCAGCATATGTGAAAGATAAACAAGACAAAAAAGTGTCCTAAGACTTTCAATTTGTTGAAGTATTTCAGCCAGTATTTATGTTTGTCTCTATGAAAACATATGCTTTAATTCCTGCCTAGGTTAAGAATACTTTCCTAAATCAAGTACTAATAATTCTAAGATCTATAAATATCCTGCCGGGAAAACTCTGCATCTGTAATGAATACAAATGACCCTCTGCAAGTGCACTTTGAACAGAAACAATAAGGAAAACAGCATGTCAGTGACCTCTGACCAAATTGTTACTGCATCTCAACACAGGGGCAGCTCTGGACCTTAACATATTGAAAGCAAATTTTAAAATCTTTAGAAAATTCTAAAATAAAAAGGCCTGAGAACATTCAAGTTGCACCCCCTGACTTAGGGGAATTGTGTTGGAAACCCTTAAGGAGGTGTTGCCATCCAACTGACACACCTCCAAATAAAAATGGAAGTCACTGTCTTTAGTCAGCACACAGTTATCTCTTCTGTTTTTAAATTGCCAGTGGCCGTTTCCCACATTCTTCAATAATTTTGTCAAAAATTTTTTGACAGCAATGGGCTGGTTGGCTAGAAAATAACATCTCTAACTTCAGGGTTAGAATAAATCCAATATTAGGTTTTCTACTCTCTGAAATCTTGCACGTAGCTACCTTCAAAAATGTACAGACATTGGTCAGAAAGTGGAAGAAAATAAATTACCATTTTTTATGTTCTTTGTTAAACTTTGACCTACCAGATACTTCTCCTGTTAACCAATTGTCATGTAAACCATTAATCTATTGAACTCAGAATTTATTTCAAAGCCTTTCCAGAAAGAAACATGGGAATGAAACTATCATAAGGTATGCATGAAATGTAGAATTGTTGTTTTGTTGTTTTCAAGCCATGGTTTATACCAAGTCCTCTCTCATTCCCATTAAATGGATGTCAGATGGAATAATATGATGAAAAATTAGCCAAAGATTTGGTTTCTGATTGCAAAGGTGTTTGATGGCTTTTTGTTGGTGGTGTTTTTGGGGTATTTTTTACATAAAATTTGCCAAGTTTATATATAAAATTTGAATTTAAAAAAATCCCAAGTGTTTCAATCCCTAGTATTTAAAAGCAGCTAATTCACAGGGTCTGGTTTTAAAGTATTATTCTAATAATGCACTACCTTCTCTGTATCTTTCGTTCCCGTAATCCCATTACCCAAAATATTGCTTTCGTTATAGAAACACCCAGTCTTGCAGTATTGGAATGTAAAATCATTTGAATAGCCTCCTCTTTGCTATTAGCACTTCCTGGATAATGCAATCAAACTCCACAAAATGTTCATTATTGGAAATGGATGTATATTATTTTTTTCCCATGAATTTTTAAATTGCCTTTATTATGGCACGCAGTGTATGAAATGAATGTGATTTAAACAGTTGTGCCCTCTACTGGTATAAAGCAAATAATAAAAAAAGAGAAAGAAATACTTTATTTCCAGATGTTGCCTCAAAACAGAGTGCCAAAACTAACTTTTTGTTGCTTTTTTTTTTTTTTTTTGGTAGTATGCTTTAGTCACATTTGAAAGCTGGATTATTTTCAACATCAAGTCTTAGCACATTATTGTTTATAGATTTTTTTTAATTTAATAAAAAGGAGCATTTACAGTGTTAATGCAATATAAAAAGGCCTTGCCATAGATGGATCCATGGTGTGATGGTGTGGATGGTATGTAAATGTAGTTAAGAATAACTTAATTTTTATAAGATTTTTAAGGAGCTATACTATCAGCTAGAGAGTATGAGAACAAAGCTGTATAACAAAATCCCTTACAAAGTTCATAGAAACTTTGGAGCATTCAACTATTTAAAAGGAATTCTGTAGGAGTCGATGCATAATGTGAAGTAGAATATAGAAATTCATATAATATGGGAGAATTAAGACCTCACCCTCTGCTTCTAACCAATCCTTCATCTTCCATTAAAAAGAAAGCTTGCAATTTTCTGTCCTATCCCCCACTACTGAAGTTGTCAACTGACATTACACTTGAATAACAACGAAAAAACCCATACCCTTTGGTAAGAAACTTGCATACTGCAACTTCCCAGCATGGGCAGGATTAGTCACAGATGCTAACTGAAATACTAATTGACATATTTATACCATCGTATAAAATCCATTCAACACAGTGGCAATAATCTAAACTAGCTGTAGCATCCACGTGGAGAATAGCGACAGGCAAAGTCAGCTGCGCACTTTGCTTTTAGCCTAGTAGGAACGTTTCAGGTTCCTCATTTTTCACCTTTTGTAACACGTGGTTGCAACAGACTGCAGATTAAATGGGTACCAGACTACATTGGTCAGAGAAGAAGAAACATAATTACCTTCCAGAAAACTTAATAATTAGTAGATGAAAAGGCTAACATACCCTTGCCCCTTCCCTTGGCTCCAGCATTGTCCCTCTGCAGGGGAAAGGGAGTTTGTTTACCAGTGGAAGCAAAATCATTAATCACCGAATTAAGTTATAACATACCCTATAACTGGCTTTATTTGTAAGTGACTGAATCTGGAAATGAGGTAGGTACAAATAGCATGGGGTCAGCCTTTCAGAAGTCTCAGTCCGCTATTAAGCGCTTCATCGCCAGCGAAAACTACACCGCCGAAATGAGCTGTGATCATACAGGAAACCAGAGGATGGACTCTTGTGCTTACAACTCAGATCTTTCTGCCAACTTCTCTGTACAGAACTGTTTTATATTAAAAGTAAATATTAGTAACTCAGGCATGACTATTGCTTTGAATTGCTATGTGTTTCAAACACGCATAAGTGTACTGCAAAATCTTTCTTTTATAGACAAAAAAAAAAAAACCCTTTAATATTCTAGGTTAAAGATCTCCTGTGTGTCATTGCTGAATCAGCAGAAAGCAGATTTTAATTTTTTTTAAATGTATCACATTGATTATCTCAAAGACAAACCCCAGTTCCAATGCCATGGAGTTCCAATATGCTCAAAGAGAAAGATGTCGCAGTGTGGGTGGGTAAAGCAAAGGAGAACGGCCCAGAGGAGAAAGAAGGAGGACTCGGTGGAAGGAATCACAACCACAGAGGCAGATAAAGGGATTTTAAATGGTAGGGGGAAAAAAGGGAAAACCACAACATGCAACTGGCACCCACAAACTCTGCCACAAGACTCACGCAAGATGGATAGAAATGCTGCAGATGGACAGCTTTCTCATGTTTTGCGCGAAACTACAGGGGCAGTTTTAACTAGAGTAAAGAGAAAGGGATAAAACAGGCAGAGGAGGCACAGAAACCCGCTGTGGCTGTGCAGTTAAAAACCCAGCAAGCCCACATTCAGGAGCGGTGGAGAAGAGGGAAAAGTGGTGAAGAGGGATGCTCGTTCAAATACCGGGAATAACTGGCAGCTGCCGGGTCTAATGGGCTCTGTGCCTCCTGCGCAGCAGCAGCTCGGACCACCAGTCATCTCCTGGGCACTCACGGCCAACGCTGCTGTGACACTTGTGTTAAATGTGAGAAAAGTGAGTTATTCCGAGAGCCAGGGTCCATCATTGCTCGGAGCGCTGTGTGAAATGATCAGGCTGGAGAGCAATGCCAGCCAGCCCCTGGCACCAGGGAAGCCCTGCCTGCCCCAGCACGGGTCTCTCCCGCGCTAAGGGACGATGCCAGCCCAGCTGGGACCTTCTCTACCCCCAGCCTGGGAACCCCCCTCACTCCCCACCTCTAGGCAGCCTTTGCAGACGAGTTCACTCCTTGTTCTTGTAACGGGACTGTATGGACTTAGTGGACTACAACTTATCAACTGGTTACAACAACTAGCCAGGGCACCTGCATCTTTAGGCGCCTTGATTACATGTGGGAGCCAATTAGTGTCTCATACATATTCATGCCACTTCATCCACACCCTGAGAGCTGCTTCCCCAGCCCTTTGCCTGGCTCCTTCACTCCGGCGCGCACCCAGCCCACTGTGAGCTGGGAAGGAAAAGAAGTTTCCTTTCCTTTCACATTTTCTTGAAATCAAACACTTGCCGTGGCTGTAATTCATGTGGTGGAAATGCAGAAGCAGCACACCTGATAGGGAAGATCAAGCAGCCTGCCCAAACCTCACTCATCCCTAAGAGGCAGAGCGAGGATCCTTCTCTGCAGTCCCCCGGCTCAGCAAATGAGCCGCGGTGCTTGACTCAGCCTGTTTGACCACAGAAACATCTCACTGACAGGAACAGACTCACTCCATAGGGCCACCTATCAGATGAATTCTCTTCTCTTATCTCCTTAATAATACATCTGTGATTTTATCTCGCACTGCGGCAGAGCTGTAATTGCACCAGCTCTGGGCAGTGCTGGCACCAGGGAGGGCAGTGCTGGGCTGTCCCGGGGGAGCTGGGTTGGCTCCTCAGAGCACAGACGAGCCTAAAACCTCCAAGCAAACCCAAACCCCGCATTTGTGACCACCCAAACCCACTGTGGCGGTTGCCCGAGCAGCCTCTTGCACTGACCCAGTGCCCTCGGTGAGCTTCAACGCGCCGGGGGCGGCTGCCTGGAACCCCCCAGGCAAGAGCCTGCAATGCGTCACGGCATCTTCTATGACTGGTAAAACTGGATCTCTCAACAGCTTAATTCAACTTTCTGCTGCTTGCTTTCCCATCTTTTGTCTGGTTCTTGTTTTATAATTTTTTCCCTTTCTGTTGCTGCAGTTTTGCTTGTTTTGGGAACTTTGGAGAAGAGAAAAATAAACAGATCAGTGTTTGATGTTGTGCTTTCTGTTCAGAAGTTTGTTTTCCTTTCTTCTTCTATTGCATCAATATTAACGTGTTGATTCATAAGCAAAGTAAATAAAGTCTATAAATATATTCTTTTTTTAAATCCTGAAACCTCAAAGTTACGGTTCCCACAACAACTACACAATGTGCACAGACATTAAAGGCAGGATATTGTCAGCCGAAGCAGCAATCAAATATGCACGAGGGACTTACATTACTGGCACTTGGAGGACCATGCAAGTTTGAAACCCCAGAGCCGTGAAGCACCTCAGTTCTGTCCGTGTCAGTATGTCGGGAAGAAAAGATCCCGGAGACGTCATTCCTTATGGGCACAGCGGAACTGGATCGTGCCACATGCAGGAGTGCTTACAGGAGGGCAGGGTGGTGGTGCCTTCACTGCTGAACCCACGGGTCTCAAAGATGTGAAGTCACTCCAGAGCTAAAGACATGCTGGATAAAATAATTACTGTTAATTAGCTGAAATCCACAGCCAGAAGGTGTCATAACAACCAAAGCATTATGAGCAGAAATCACCACTCACAGTCCTGACGATCCTGAAGTGCTATGAATTTCTCACAGTTTGACTGAACAGGAATGAAGAGTGCTCTGTACCTCGTTGGAGCAGTTCACCCCATCTATTTGCTGTATCTTTTACTATCACTGAAATCATTTCTTTGAATGAAAGGATGCTCAGCTTCCTGGTTTCTGTATCTCCACCAGCTACTGGCTAATCACGGTTTATTTTTCTAGGTCATGAATTTGGCATCTCAGCACCTAACCATCCTCGGCACCTAACCATCCTCAGCATTGTCAGCTGGGGTCTAAGTTCACGCCATTGACTGCTCCCTTATATCTGACAATCCCTTCTCCGCACCCTGCAATTTTAAGCTAAAATTTTCCGAGTGTACACTGTTGTCACGGTACCCAGGGCCAGGAATTCTGGCATCTCCCTTTGCAAGTCTGATGTTGCTTGGTAATCAAATTCATGCCTCCTCTGGCTGATGAAAAACAGCCCAAACACCCCAGTTCTCTGTGAGGTGCCTTGAGAGCAGAATAGGGAATTCCTATTTAAAAATTTAACAATACAGAGTATTTTCTTTTCCACGGTCTATTATAACAAATAGTAGAAACTGTAGGCATCAAATTTCAGTGACAAAAAGAGAAGCAGCAGGCCATCAAGTGACTAAATGTCTCAGTACTATTAATCTTTTATAATCTAGTAATTGAAAGGAACTGGAGGATTCCAAAATTTGAAAAGAAGAGCCATTAGCATGTTTAACTATAAGTAGCTGGATACTTTAATCACAAAAATGGGCAAGTGGTTAAATGGCAAGATGGGACTTCGCAATCTTTTATGCGTATCTAGCCCAGGTATCTTCTTGAACAGGCACCAGACTGATTAAAGACCAAATTCTTTGTGATTTCATTGAAAATTTGGGAAGTAAAAATTAGGACATCATAAATACACATAATTTTAGCTACATTAATAATTTCACTACTTGAATGACTTTTTGATTTGGCTTTTCACTTTGTGTGGTCAACAAATATCAGCCTCTAAATCTGAATTTTTTTTTCTGCTTTCTATTCTAAAATGACGAAATAAATAAATTAAGGGAATAAATAAATTCACATTGGGTTGAGGAAGAAGGACAGTTCGTTCCTTATGTTGCTGTACCTTCCACTGCGAATAATGTGCAATTTATATTTTTTTTCCCTATGTCACTTTTGAAATGAAAATCTCGAAGGTTTCATAAAGGCTATGCCTTTGTCTTTGAGACTTGCGGCAAAGTTTTTTAGATGGAACATGGAAAATGACATTGTGAAAAACAAGTAGCTACACAGAAATCACTATCCCAAATTTGCCACATTCACACACAGACGCTTTTTTTTTCACCACAGACAGCAAGAGGAAGAGCAAGTACAGTAATTCAGTATCTCTTTCTGCATTTTCATGGTTGATTTTTGAAATTATTAGTGTTTAGGCACCAGGTGTGCATTTGCAGACCATCTCAGCTGCAGTACTCCTATTCTGGCTGTATTCCTCCAAAACACATACTGGAGGGAGAATTTGTCATCCAAAGGAGAGCACTATCTGGAATAGTCACCTTGAACTTGCACGTAAGATTGGGGTTTTGCATTATCATCTATATCCCTTATATTCAGCATCAACATATGCAATGTTTTTTGAGAATACAAGAGCCTACGTACAGTCTGTTTCTGTAGAGAATGTATCAGCTTTGTTTTGTTAGAAATAAGTGTGATTAGCATAAATTTACCTTTACAGTAACAAAATTTGCAAGTAATTGTATCAAAGTACCATCGTTTCTGTGGACCAAGTTTTAGCTGCATGGTGAAATATGCCTTTTAAAACACTTTCTTTTTTTTTTTCCCTCCCTCTGAAAAGCAGCAGGTATTGCCAGCCAGATAATTTATCAGAGATGTTCCAGGATTTCTTATGGATATTAATTTCTGTTTAAGCCTCTCCAAACTTTGGCAGAAAGACAAGTTTCATTTTTCTTTAACAAGTCCTTTAGTTGTGCAGATGTTGTAGCCAGATTGGCAATAAATTTTGCTGTAACAGTTAAGTAACTCAGGGAAAGATGCTGTTATTTAATATTCTGATTCTCTGTCACCTTTTGAACCTTAGTTTATAGGTGAGGTATTTTATAGTTAACATTCCACAGAGGTCTGCAAAACAGATTATTATGTTCTCTGCCAGTGAAAGTCTGATTGTTGTTCTAAATAAATATTTTCAAAACTATGAACATTAAACATTGTGTAAAGTAAAAAGTTCATTTTATGTCCTGTTTCCAAATGGATACATACGTTTTGATTACACCTCTCTAATTTCCATCAGTCTGGTTTTGTCTCTCCTTTATTGGCCTGATTAATAGCCTACTGAAGTGAGTGGAAAATGAAAACTCTCATTGACTTAAGTGGCTTTGAAGCAGTTTTCAAATAGTTACTTCACTTTGGTTCCTTATTATGCTTGAGAAAAGCTGTATTTTTTCCCCAGTTTCCATTTTGCCTTGTCACCCGTATTTTGCCTAAAGATCAGCAATCTATCTTTACACTATCGTAACCTCGAGCGTCTGCACAAGTAACAGCCCATGAACTGCAACAGATCATTTTCCGTTCAGAAAATGACCTTCTGACTTCCCAAAATACGTTTGATATTCCTATGAAATGGAGTGCAGCCTTTACCCTGGGCGATGTACGTGTCTCTCCAAAGTCCGTTTTGGCTGTGTTGGGACCGATGAACAGGAGTTGCCTTTTTTCCTCCTCCACCCGTTCAGCAGATAATCCAGGTCAGTGATTTTCATCTCCCATCCCACTGACTGGTGGGGGTTTGTGTGTGATTTATCAAAGCAGTAAAGGAAACCAAACCTGCTCCCAGTAAGTCAACAGTCGCTATACTGGCCTCTGCACCCAGATGTATTTAGGAGATCCACAGGCGCCCAAAGCCCGACCCTGCTGCGGTCCTTCCTCCAGCCTTGGCATTTGCTGTAGCCTGATGCGCAGCTGATGAAGTTGCGATATTTAAGCTGCCAGTTTTGGCAGCTGTCTTTTGTAATTCAAAGACAGACACTGAGTTTGGGGTTTCAGATATTTGACCAGCAATAATATCAAACGACAAGCGAGTGGTATAATCGTGTCATAATTCTCATGACAACTAGCATTTTCAAAAAGCACATCGGAACCTTTACATCTGAAAAGAAATGTGCACCAGAGTTGCAAAGCGTGTTTAGTTTTAGGAGCTTGTTTTGCTGCAGCAGCCAGAATTACCACCGTCTCATGGAATTTTGTTTTACTTCAGCGCTTTGGTAAGTACAGAATCTATCCTGAGCATAGAAAAATAACATTCTTGCTGCAGACAAAGCAATCCTATTGAAAGAGGGTATTTGCATTCCAGACCCAAGCCTTTCTGCCAGAGGAAATCCCTGTAGAATTTTCTGGCGTATGAAAGATGGAGAATGAGAATTGTGCTGGAGGCACATTGGGCCGGTTTCGTGCCACCAGGCGTTACGATGCCAGGCAGTGCCCAACTGACCGACCCTAGGAGAGCTCTCCTTGCCTCTGGTCCTTGCTCTCCTGCGGTGACTACCTCGTCTTGTTCAGGCAAGTGGCTTCCTCTCTCCTCCTTTCTCCCTACTCAGGCTTGGACCCGCAGCAGCTCAGGTCAGTGCTCCCAGATCCCCCACAGAGGACTCCACGATATGCTGCTCATTAGATACCAGCATCTTTCTTCTGTGGCATCTCTTTTTAGTGCGTCTCTGATCCTTCCTGCCAGGCTGTCTGGCGTCCCAGCTGCCCGTATGATCCCAGGGCACAACCATCAGGTTAAGTCCAACCAACATCAGTACCGTACTTTGACCAAAACCCGAGTGGATCCAACATTCAGGGTATCAAGGCTATGAGAAATCTTGGGAAGAATAAGGTTAAGAGTGAACTAAGCAGTTTAGGTTCAGCTATTGCTATCAGAGTGACTGGCAAAAACTTGCTCAAGGGGAAAGAGCACACACCAATAAGCGTGTAAACAAACAAACTCGCAACCCTTAGAAATTATGAGGGAAAGAGGGTTACAGCACTGCTGCAGTCCCTAGCCAACCCTCACTTTCCTGAGGCTCAGAAAAGACCAGCTTCTGGCCTTAAACTCTTGTTTGTTCTTGCAGGGATTTAGGGGAGCTTCCATGCAGATTCCAAATTGTCCCCACTTTTTATGCTCGCAAGTTCTAAAAAGTTCTTTTAGAAAGACAAGCCGAGAGAAAAAGAGCTAAAGGTTTCTTCCATGGCAGATAGCTTTCTGTTGCACTGCAGTAAAACGGTTGGCTCTCAGTGGAGCTAAATTAATAAACTTTTTTATGATGGCTTGAAGTTACGGCTGCTGTATTCTGGAGCAGACAGATAACTGGAGTGGTCAGAGTTGCATCTGCAGTGCTGTGAAACTGATGTAATAATTCTGGAGCAGAAATTATCTAAATTTAGGAGAAAGCATGAGCATATGCATAATATATCTTCCTGAATTCTACTGAAACCTCTGGGGAACTGGATTGTGAGTTAATAAACTGTTAATTAAAATTCGCATAACAAGAAAAAAAAATTCATTATACTAGGTTCTATTGACAGCTTCCATAATAAGGTAAACAACAGTCTATAATCATTAACAGATCGTGCAGAAATCTGCATGGGTTTGCTTATGAGTTCTAACAGAGCCATTGAAAAGGAATTATAAATACAGACAAAAGGGACAGAGTTCTCATATGTGACTTTTTATAGTGTGGATTTGTATTTTGATTCCTTTTGCAGTGAAGGTTGCTGAGAGTTATGGCTGTCTGAGGGTCAACAAATTTCAGAAGGAACCAGCCCTCTCCATCGGCCTGAAAAAAATCCCAGAACCTTGAGCTTTGAAATTTGTGACACCCATATGGATAAGTATCATTTGCTGTGATTTATCCTGACAGTTACATTATTAGGTGCATGTTAACCAGGACAAATAGCTGTACAGGAGAGGAGTACAAGGAGCTCCAAATTACACTTTTAGGAACTTTTCTCTGTGCAGTATGCTGGTAACAGAGAGCAGGCGATGGATTTGCAGAGGGAAAAATTTCGTCAGCAAACTTGTACCAATCACTCTGTAAATAGGTGAACCATACCAAAGGCCCACTGCCAACCCTTTACACCAGGCTGCTCCATTGGGCTCCTAAAAGCTTTAACTGCCCAATAAGGGTGAATGCACGGAGCAGAAATAGCGAGTATTAACACAGTGTCACTGTAGTCTCTTCTCTTTCATTACTTCATCCTTCGAGGCTATTGTACAATCTGGCACAATGCAATAAACTGCCTTATATTTCCTCTTGTACGAAACGTCCCTTTATGTCAAATTTGGTTTGCAGACTTGCAGCCATGGAGCAATTCCTCTCTTCCCAGAGAAGCAGCGAGAGCGCGCGAGGTTGTTGGCGCATCTCCAATACCATTGTTAACAATTATGACATGACTGTCAAACCTTATTATCAGTGTTTAGGAATCTCTGGGAGATCCTGTAAGCACAGCTGTTTGGCTTTTCTCTGAAGCGCTGCTCTTGGAAAGAAAGAGGGAATGCCCTTTCCCTTTTGGAGGAATCACTGAGGGCTCGCATGAAGCCACAGCAGTCAGGGGTTTTTTTTGGGAGGGGCTGCTCTACCCCTGGTTATGGTGAGGTCCTGTAGCTTCATCACCAGCTTTGCAACAGCTTTGTTGTGCTTCAGATTGCCACAAGAGATATTTTGGCAAGTGGTACATAGCAGCAGGGCAAGGAAGGATGCAACCCCAAATTGAAATGTCTAAATTGGAAAGGAGGAGGGGGCAGGGGAAGTGGAAGAGGAGGAGCGGGTTGGGAAGGGGCTGTGCAGTGTCAGGGCATTGCGTGCATGCCTTAGTTTCAGCAAAGCCGAGCCTGACCACGCTGGGACTTTCCTCCCCAAAAGCCAGTACCTCCCTTCTGTGCTGACTGAAGCGAATCCCCGCCTTGCCCCCGTATCACACCTCATTTCACACAGCGGAACCGTCTCACATTGCACTAATTGGTTCCTAGCTGATGAAAATAAACTGGAAGACGACCCCGCAGGAGCCCACCCAATGCACACCGTCAGGAAAGAGGCATCCAGCCCATGGGGTGAGACTCGCCCTCCTTTGCAGTAAAAAGCCCCCGAAACATTGTCCACACCAGCTATGGACCTGCTCCTGCTCATCTGCCCAACCTGCTGGTGGAGACACGGCCGCGTGGACCAGCACCCGTAGAGCTTAGCACGAACGAAGACAGACCACCGCGGTGAAAGAACAAGAACATATCAATCCTCATGTTAAACGATGGTTTCAGAACAGAAGCAAACTTATCCATTGTCATATCTTTTGTCGCATTAATGTCCAAAGGGAGTTTTGACAAGAGGTTTGAGAGGCCGCAATGAAGTAGCATTGCGGTTACCTGCTGAGCAGTGAGGAAAATGTCTGTAGATGGAGAGCGATTATCACATGCACACGTAAACTCTGCTTATTTGCTTTGTATCACCACCGCTAATCTGCCACGGGAGAGAGATTCTGGAGTTTTAAGATAAGATGTTCAGCAGGCCTCTGTCTCACACCCTAATGGCACAAAAAATAATAGATATTACATTTCACATGCTGTTTCTTCGAGTCCGGAACATCCTTCTCCTGCTGGCCTTATCAAAACTCCCATTGTAATTGGCAAGTTTTCATTTCAGTGGGAAACTTGAGGGGGGGAGATCATTGATTTCTCACAACCGATTCGATCTTTTTACATGCCTGACTGCCCTAAATCACTACAGGTAGGAAACTATTTTCAAAATTTCTCAAGAGCCCTGAATGTATTGATTGAGTCTAACTTTGACTTCAGACATTAAATTCTTTCTTTTCCTTGAAAAAACCCCCTAACCTTCTACAAGACTACTCTGTTTTAGTTAGCGATCTGTTCTTGCTTCATTTATTTATGCCCTTCCCAAGAGTACTCAGCTTTGATAGCGTGTTCAAAATTTCCTTATTATCTTTTTCACATTTACCAATGAAAGCTAATTTTATTTGAATTTTCCCTCTTTGTGTTAGTTAAATTACTAGCCCAAAATAGTTGTATTGTGTGCCAAACAGCAGCATATTGCCTGTGTAGTCATGTTTATAATTATTTCTCATGGATTCTGCTATCCCAATTAAACTGCAGGAACTTTGAAACTTAGAAGTTAGTTAATGGGGGAAAAAACCCTTCACTGCTGGATAAATCTTTTTCGTAATATCTTCCCTTGCCTTTATAAATATATCCTGAGTTTAATGCAGTTAATATGAAGATTACTGATAATGTTTTACCTCATTTCCCTCGATCTATTACAGTGAACAGCTCTATTAGAATTGTAGATGTGCTCCATCACGTTAAGGACCTCCAGGTTGGATGTGAAGTCATGCAAGTGCTCAACACACAGAAGCACGTCTGGACCCTACAGTGTTCCAGGGCCGGAGGCCTTACAGGCTCAGATCCCTATTTTTTTGAAAAACAGATTAACTGTATAGAGTTTACCTGGAGAGTGCATGGAATAATTTACAACAGAACAAAATGGCAGCAAAATATAGAGAAAAATCAATTCATTCTTCCAATTAGGCCAGAGAAGCCAATCCTGGTGCAATGTCTTTGTCACTCAGAAAGGTGAGAATTGTTCTCTCCAAGTAATGATCTCAGTAGTTATTCGGGAAAAGAAAAGGGAATGCCTATTACAAATGATACAAGGAACAAACACCGAAGAAAGCCTTCCAGGCAGAAGAGAGAGCCTTAAGTTAGGCACATTAATTTTTTCTCGTGGCCACTCTTTTCAGTGGAGTTCAGCCAAATCACAATTATCAGCTTTACATGCAGTTAAAAAAAAAAAAGCAGATGCATTAAAAAAATTATTTTTAACAAAAAAAAAAGAGACGACATTGTCTAGTCAAAGGCTTTTGCAATATGAGAAATTATACAATTGAAGATTTATACAAAATAATTTGAAAAACTGAGGAAATACTAAGCTGTTTTAACAGGCAGTACTGTTAATTTTTGTGGTCCCAACTGGACTACATGGTATAAGGCAAAATAGTCCTCATCGCTGACAAAGGGCGACAACACACATTGCTGCAGGTTGCTCCATAAGCAGAGCTCCGGAGCTTCCTTTTATCCCATCTACTCGAATGGGATGTAAAATGCAACCGGAATGTTTCTTCTTAGTTAAACCTTCTCAGAGCAAAGACAGGCTTTCGCCGTGCCAGTACGCGCACCTTGGTGCCACGATCCTCCATCCCAGCGCCAGTCAAGTCTGACACCCCTTGGCGTGACCGCGAGCGGAGACCGCCGCGGTGGCATTATAAACAGCTGTGATATTTGAGCACGACAACCATGTCATCTTCTAGATGACAGCTTCTCCGTGTTTAGCTTTGGAGATGTCACTCCTCCTCTTTGGTACCAAGGCTTTTGTGACAGTTAATAATCAGATCTCAAAATGCAATAAAGTTGTCTTGTGAATAATGCTAGAAAGTGCCCAGTTGAAATCCGAGGCAGCAATTACGGCTGTAGCAAGCTATACTTTCTGCTCCTGGATCTACAATTGGAAACAAAGGGGATTTCTCAGTGTTTTGCTCTAACTTCAATAAACTATGAGCACACACCAAAAAAATACAGCTGTCAGAGATGTGGTACCAACTTTTTAATGATGGTTATTTTAAACAGCTCTGTGGAACTCGGACATTGAGCAGAAGCTCCTGAAGAGGAAGGAAGAAGTAGAAAAATGATTTTGTTTTCTTCCTTTTCCTCTCATGATCACTTTTTAAAAATTTGGATTAAATATTATTTGAATAACATGATTTCTTTACTGCTCATTTTGCTTTCAGGTTTTTTGGGGGGTTTGGGTGGGGTTTTTTTGAGACAGGGTTATTAGGCTGTGAGGTTTCATCAGGAAGGAGGAAAACCACAATGGCTGCAGTATTCTCCAGGGACTCTGGAGACGCATGCTTTAGTCTCTGCCCTGATGGCTGGCAAACCTCTTAGACTCCTCTCCATTTGTACCCACTGCAACAGGAGACAAATGGGCCTGGTGGCTGGCAAGCACTCACTCAACTTGTAGTTCCAGAAAGCAAAGCATCTTTTGCCACTCGGGCAATTCTTTTCAGCAGCGAATCCCGCTATTTGCAGAAGGCTGCACGTTGCATCACTTGGTTCTTGTATAACGAGGAGCTAGAGAGGACAGAGCATATTTTATGGTGTTGGATGAAGAGCGAGTTGTATCTGAATCACTTTCACCCCCTCCATAGAGAGCCAGATTTTGGAGGACATTCCTCCTGCATGCAAACCTGCGTGTAAGGGTATGCCCATCGTCTAGGCGTAGTCCCAAAGGCCTGTGGGTGCTTTTACATGCAAATAAAAGATATGAGCACGCACTGCGGTTTACAGTGCTCATATTATGCTTAAGATTGAAAAACATGGACATCTTTGCAAAAGCTGAGTCCCCGGTGGGAAGCAGTCCGTGTGAGCACTGTGTACAGAGGGCCGGAACGTTACCGAACGGAGCTGCAATCTAAAATTATTCTGATAACTTTGATGCAGAAACATAAAGCCTGTAGGAAACTGAACTTCATAAAAACATGCGCTTATGCACACAAACTGTAATTTCCTATGAAAGTTAATCTTTTCTATTACTCTTATTGCATTTGTAAATGGAATGCTGGTTTGAATTATGGCCCAGTGCAGTACTTCTTTTATGCTTCAGTAGTCATTGCTTTGGTATTTCAAGTATTTATTGTAGAATCTTGTCAACTCTCATTCATCATACACCTGCGTACCAGTCCTGCACAAGGATAGTTCGGAGCCACAGCAAACTTACTGTCAGTATACTGCCAGTCCGCATTCCTATCGCCTCTCCGCAATAAATTGATTACTGAAAAATAACCAGCAAGTACTTAAGCGTGTATTTGAGTCAGTGGCATTACTTGTATGCTTAAATGTAGCTACTGTTTATGCTCTAAGCTGAATCATATCATAGTCATAAAATATATTATACAAAATTGAACTTTGCCTTACATATATGTTAACATACTATTTTTAGGACAGATCATCTGCATGAAAATACAGCTTCCTTTTCATGCCGAGAGCTTTTTATTCCATGGGTACTATGGAGAATCTTGAAAAGATTCCTGCTAGCTGTCGGTAACTGGTAGCAAATCGATGTAATCTGCATTACAATCCTTGCATCATGTCTTTGAAGAGGGACTGAAGTTCTTCGGCTGCCTGTGCATCCAGAATCACTTTAAAGGTACCTTTTCTGGCATTCTGGGTTATCTTTGGCTTTGTTCCGATTCATTTCATTGTAAACTGAATTCAGAGGCAGCAAAGGAGTAGGGAGCCAGCGACAGCACGACTGACACCTTCAGTTCACGTTACACAAAATGCAGGGTAGCATAAACCCTGTCCTTGCACCGGGCTTACAGTCTAGCTATGTTGCCTTTGTAGGAAGGCCAAAAAGGTTAGAACAAAACTACTTATCGTATCACTTAGGTGCCCAAAGGCCTGCTGACCCCACGTGACAAATCCCGCATGATTCAAGAGGAAAGCGCTCCAGAGGATCATCAGTCATTTTTCGAGGCTGATGGGGTGCTGTTCATTGTAGCAATAGCAGACAATAATGTCACATATTACAGATATTAATACGCTCTCCACACCCTGGAAAAATGTATAAATGTACTTTCATGCACATTCTGTAGTTGAGACCGTCCAAGCACAAATAAAATAACGTGTGCAATGCTATACTGAAAACAAAGCTATGAGAAAAAAGTCTTTCCCCTCTGAGTTCCAGCAAGATAACCATATCATTGTCGTCTTTTCTGCCCTTTAAGCTAGTCATGTAACCCCATAGCCAAAATACTCCCATACAAAGGTCTCCAGCATACTTGAAGGTCCTCCAGAGGTAACCACTCTACGGATCTTTTTCCATAAGTTGGATTGTCGCGTTGCTGCTCACACAGCTCTGTTTTATCCAACCTCAGTAACAGTCTCAGGACATCCTAGCAAGTAATTTTTCTCAATTTCTGCTGCTCGATGATCTACATGAGGAGACCCAGGCAGGGTTAAATGCCGCGCGAATGTAGGCAATGAGACAGCAACAGTCAGAAAGAACCAAATGTGTACGAGCCCTTCTCTCCTCCAGAAAATCCTCTATTCTAGGAAACCTCCTTTTGAGAGCTTCAGGTTTCCCATGGCAACGCTATATTGATTCTATATAAATAGATTATTCCTTTCTTCAAACACTTATCCTAATATCTCAGCAGCTTTAAGAGTCAACACATGAAAAGAAAAACCATTAACCAAATTTAAGATTGGCTTCTATGTTGGGAATTTCAAAGCACACGGAAACATGGCATCAGCCACACTTCTGAAAGTGTAGATACTTCTGCTAGCAGTTTACACATAAAAACTCACATGAATTGGTGCAGTAAAGAAATATTTTCATAGAATAAAACATGGTAAGGGAAGCCATCCCTGCAAAACAAAATAAACCATCAGGTTTCTTTGGTAAATAAACTAATCTTGGCCTTTCTAGCACTGGTCATGCTGCTATTGCTTTCACGAAGACAATGAGATAGAATACTTTTTTCTGAACTTTTTTGCATATATTAAAGTGGATTTACTGAGACTAAAAACTTGTTGTCTCCTTGTGGACGTCTCAGATGTATTAAAATGGTAATTCTTTCCCATATTTTTAATCCTCTCAACATGTTTTCTTCACATATACGGTATGAACCAAAGATAGCTGGATTTAAGAGAACATTTGTGAATTTTATTTTGGCATATTGCATAACCTAAGTTCAAGGTAATGGAATAAATTACAGATCCCTGAAGGAAAGAGAACGTTGTCATTTCTGAAACTCAACTGTTATAATTGGGCATCCCAATTATGTATAATCCTGTATGAATTAGTAACTACAATAGTTCCACTGAGTAGGTCAAAACTATTGTAAAGAAACAGGCTTCTGTTTGGCATTAATTTATCACTGCTTTTAATGAAACCACCATGAATAAATCTGGTCTATTATTTATGAAGTTACCTACCCACCCGTTCATTTCTTTTAATCACAATTTTCAAATAATTATGTCCTCCCTTCTTTTTTTCTACCACTTGTGTGGCAACCTTTTCCATATATAAGTGTTATTCATTCATATTTCTTGGTGTTTAGACTTACCATCCCTGCTAGTGTTCCCACTTCAAGGGTTCTCTCTCTTTGAAACAGCAAACTAGTGCATTGTGTCCAACAGGATAAACTCTTGGTACAGATGTAGAACAATACCTGCCCTTAAAGTACTGTGAAGTTGTTATTATTCAGTGAGAGAGTACAGAACACAGTACACTTTAACTCAATACAAAGTCTTTAGGAAGCCCCTTCTTGTCAAATAATTGATGTTTTCTTTGGTTTGATTCTATATCAAGCTGCCCGAAATGATGCCATACAGATAGTTCTGAGATCACATTTTTAAAAGCTATATGTGCTATATCATAAGGGTGATTGTTTTAAAGCCTAAAATTTGCTTTTTGAATAGCATTCGTATTTGCAAATTTACTAAACTCGATGTCCAGGCTTTTTGTAGGCTGGGGGCCAGGCTTTCCTGATCTTAATGGTATGGAACAGCCTTCCTTAAGTAGGAAAGCACCATGCACATTCCTAGTAGGAAGCACAAGAGATTAAGTATTTTTCATTAGATTCTCAAACTAAAGCTAAATTATATAGGGATGTCCTTGCCAGTGGCAGAATAGCAAGAATTATGGGCATTTGCAACTTCTGCTAAATGTTAAAATCCAAGGTGCTGTCCCCTGCGACTTGCAGGGCTCAGGCTGATGCTGGAAGTCCAAATGCTCTGTCTCTGATGGTAGATGTTGAAAACTGCTGCCATCCCATACCCTAAAGTGTTTTCTGTTACTTGGCACAGTGATACTGCCACTAACACGAGGAAATGCTTGTTAAGAGTGTTTCCTCCAAAGTTTACTCCTTTCAACATATTTTCATATATTAGCCCTACCCTATCTTTTGCACCTCTGTAGGTTTTTTTGGTGCTTCTGAATTTATGTGGATCAAAATGCCCTAAGCTGTTCCATTCATGTTTTATTCATGTTTTCAACCTCTCTTTATTTACCTGATACACTGCCTGCCAGATGTAGTTTTTGGCAGATAGCAGATAATTCATTTTGCAGACATCTGCTCAAAATGTTTTGTGAGTAATTAGAGAAGTCTATAGGGTCTATTCAATGGGATTGAGCACTGATGATATCAAGGGATATCTGATCCTCTACTTCTCCTAATAAAATAAAGATCTTTAAAAAAGAAAGTTCCTTCAGTATTTAAGTTGTTACTATAGCAGAGCAAAAGAACTTATGTTGGGGTCCAGTCATCTTTTTGACATATTTCATTGCCTCCACTCTGATGGTGAAAGAGGGAGTAAGTCAAAGCTATATATGAAAGAACAGCTTCATAAAAAAGAGGAGATGGGAGGAAAAGAACTGACTGCTCTGTGAAGATAAGAGGCCACGTTTTAATAAAAGAAATTCTAAGTAATGGATGAGCACACACTTGTTTCGTTGGTGCATTTTACTTGCCAAAATAAGCAAATTAAAGCAAAGTTTTTCAAAGTACGCTTGTGCTTACCTATCAGTACAGTTGTTCATGTTCATTAGGTTGTGGTTATCCAGAAACATCTAGTGTAGTTTAGATATTTGCACTATTTTCATCCAATCAAAATCTATCTGGAAAAATCACTGTTTGCTCCTGGTGGTCCGTTTCCATTTCAACAGCCTTTGTGTTACAGGGAAGCTCAGAAAAGTCATCTTCCACAGTGTTTTAACCTACTTAAAAGCGTTCAGTCTCTGAAAAGTTTTCTGATAGAGCATATTGAAAACATATGTTTTCAACATGTTGTTGATGCTTTCATTTTTAGGATTTTTGGCATGATTTTAAGATACCCAGAAGTAACCAAGATTAGTTATTTAAGAAGCGATTCCTATTTTTCTTCGCTCCTTGGCAGACTAAATATTTCAGATATTTATTTATATTTCTCTAGCAAAGCAGTCTCACTAAAATTTGGAAATAGCATTTAAGCCTTCCCGAATTTCATCCAGCGTGCCAGTGACACCAAATGCTGCCTTTTCTTGCTTTCCCTGAGCTGTATTCAGGCTCCCAGGAGCACACATCAGCCGTGAGACTATTTCTGAAGACAGGTCAGGTTTTATAAATTGTATTCCTCTCGCCAACTCAGCAAATAGAAGTTACAGTTTTGGAACTGGAAGCCAAGCCACTTCCAGCCTGGGGTTTGTGATGGCTGTATATGCTACACAAACATCCTCATCACTGTGGAAATACACACAATCACTGCGAGCCATTAACTGAGCCTACAGATGAAATTATGATACGATTGTCTCCTATATCAGGCTTTCAAATTGCCTTTTGAGGGTTTTGTTCACAGCAAAAGGCACAAAATGGGTGTTCAGATAGTTAGCAGTAACATTGTTAACTACACTTTTACCTTGCTCCAAAGCAATGTTCATACAATAATCCAACCTTTATTTTCTCTTCATCAGTATATTTCTTGGCTTGCCTGGGCTTAAATGAGCTATTCCGTAGCCATTAATTGCAGCTTACTTTTTTTTAACAGATGTCAACTAAACAAATCATAAGTACAGGGACTATTTCTCATATTTCACAACTTCATTTGCTTCCAGAAAAAAAGCTTGTGAAATTTCTCTGTCTAGTCTAGTTTGTTCACTACAGGACAAAGCAGCACAGGGCAGCTGCTCCATCAGGGCCACCACCTCAAGAATAATTTTTTAATTCTGTGGAAGCATTAGTATGTTATAGGTATCAGGGTAATCCAAAAATTAAAGAAATACAAATAAATGCTATCTCAACTGCTGGCACAGAGACAATAAGCCCTAATTCTTCACACCGTTTGAACGGCTTTGCCATGTCCTGAAGAGTGGTGTTTATTCTGAGCTCTACTGTTGAGAGCACAGGGTAAGAAATTCCTTCCGTAAACAGGTTGCTTAATCCATTACCAGCACTTTTACCTGAGCTGCTTCCATTTCCTTCTTCCCTCTCTGCTTTGGAATTCTCTTATTCATTTTGCATCTTACTGTATGTTTCTTTCACATATATTTACTTGTTTATTTTTACCAATGCTATAAGAGTGGGTAGCATATCTGGCCCAAAAAGGAAAGTTAAGGGTCTGCTGTGAACGTCCCTAGATATCTTGCTTTTGCAGGTATTTCAGTGCCTGCAAATCTTCAGTATTTGCACCCAGTGTTAGTATTTAAGAACCAAGATTTATTGCAAGGTAAATAGGTATCAGAGAAGAGAGCACTGGAAATGTCATACCTGTTATTATTAAAATAATATATGGGGTCCTTTTTTATTTGGACTACATTTCTAAATTTCCTATCTGAGTGAATGGAGTGCATGGTTTTCTACCCTTGGTTTACACCTTGAAGTGCAGCCTAAAAAGTCCTGCAAGTTATACGAACCAAAAGCTTTAGACACTACAACACTTGCATTGCCAGACACAGCCTACTAATAGAGAAGACTTACAGAGAATTTAAAAAATAAGTGAGGCTGACCTATGATGAATTATATCCTTATTAACTATATCACACATCTTGGCTAGCTTTAATCCAGTTAAAGAATATGGACTGGGTTATCCCTGTAGCTAAAGGAGAGAGACATCTACTGAAGACAACTCATCCAACACGAGGAAAACTATTGGAGAGGCAGAACGGGGAGGTGACCGTGTCCTACAGCAGAAATCTTGACAGACTACAGATAAGGCTTTCAGATGGCCAAATGTAACTGGGGCAGAGCGGGTTGATTTGTAGCTGTATTTATTTTCTTGATAATTATCTTCTGTTTAAAAAGGACTCCAAGTGACGACAGCACAAACAAAGTTAAGCACGTATCGAGTGGCTGGAGCAGATTCTTGCAAGTATTGTTGACTCACGCTAATTACAAGACGGAAGAGCATACAGGAGAGTTTGCAGGGGAGGGTTCCTCCTCCATACCCAGTGGAGTTACAGGCATGCAAGTAAAAGGCAGCTGGAATAAAACACTGCTACTAGGGATTTACCATAATGTCAGAAGAACTTTTATTACAGTTGGCACCAGGACTCTCTTCTTGTAATCATACACTGTAGCTTTTCAGCAACTGTTCATCAGCAACATATTCTGCAAGAAATAGATGTTATATCTTGCTTTTCTCCTTCATGTAAGGAATTACCTGGAGCTGGTGGAAAGCATTTACTGGACTGCTTCGTGGGCAGTTCAGGATAAAAGGCAAAAATTATATCTTTTCTTTTCCCCTCCCCAGCACAGCATTCAGGGACCTTTCTGCCAGGCTGTCTGGGACCTTTCAGCTGGGCATTGCTTTTGCAGCAAAGTTCACATTCGTGTTAAGCATATTCTCTTGGAATATTAAAATGGTGAGGTGGAGACAGTCCAAAAGCAAGTAAGCTGATTACCATTTCAGGCCTTCCGAGATCAGTTTGCACCAGTAAAATAGCGAGAGCCTGGAACAGCTTTCCAATAGGAGTAATGGGAGCAATATAAGCTACCATGGCTTAGGATGGGACAGCATAATTTTATAAGGTATGGTTGCCAACATAGCAGGGCGCAGAGTTCAGTTTAATACACAAAGTTCCTTCCAGGCCATGTTTCTAAAGGGATTTGATGCCAAAAAAAAGTCTCAGCCATTTTCTGGGGTGGAAGTGGCAGAGATCAGGTCACTTTGAGGAGGCAGGGGTGACCTCCCTGAGGAAGAGGTACCCAAATGGGGTGGCAGCAGGAGCAGAGCTCGTTTCATCAGGCAGGTCAAGAGCTGCTTCAGCTCCTGATGGCACCGAAGCAGCTTGGACATCTCTAGTCCAGCCCCTGCATCAGGGGTTGAAATGCAGCTACCTGGAAGATGAACTGCAGTTACTGTCTAAAAACGCACAGATGGTTTAGTACAAGGAAGTGAAGAAGAGTCCAATCAATATCAAACTGAAAATTGACGTGTGAATTTTAAATAGACAGAATGCAATTACCCAAATAGGAACTCAGCTTGGGCTCCAAGTGATTGAGGGTTTTATATCAGCATTTTGGAAGTTTGATGGGCTTACATAGCCATGCCATGTAAATATCAGAAACAAGATAATAGCTGTACTAAGAGCACTGCTCAGGCTGTGCTTTTGTGTAGTGATGAAATGATGATGTCCCCCTAGTTTAAAACTCTGCTGCCGTAGCATAGAGACTGAAGCATTCAACGTGCTTTTTGCCGATTTAAAAAACCGCAAACAAAACCAAGATATAAGCCCCATCCCAATAGCTGAGTGCACTGGCACTTCACATTCATCAAGGTGCGAAGTATCTAACTAATATTGAAAAACTGATATATAACTGTAGGCCCTTGGCACAGTCCTCGTTAAAGCTGTGTGCAGGTATCTGAGGGACACAGAATGTGTTATTTATCAATCCAAAACAACCGAACAAGCTGCAGTCCTGTGTCACCCCCTCCTGCAGAGACCAGAGGTTCAGCTGCCTCTGGGAGGCTCCTGGCTCTCCCTGAGAACGCCAACAAGAGAAATACCTACACACGACTAAGGGCGCTTAGTCCTGTCCTGCATCACTTGGTGGCAAATTGTCACTTTTGGCATAAAGGACACCCACCAACCAATGATTTGGTTGCTACAAATTTTTTTTAAAAGATTCCTTAGAAGTCACCTCAAAAAAAATAAAAGCCCTCCCGTGGTTCAAACATACTTTTGATTTATTTATTTGGCTCAAACATGTATATAATGCAAGATAGTGTGTTTGAAGAGTTGCATCTTGTCTTCAGAGTTTTGTTTCTCCCCCTTGCAGCGCCTTCATAGTGTCCCTGCCAGTCTAGCGTCCTCCGAGGAATGCATTTTAAAGCAGGAAGAGCAGTGTGGTGCTGTCACATTTTGGCACCGATGCGGAATGATTTAGCTGTCTACATGGGAGGAGTTTAGTTAAGAAATGACACAATTCCCAAGCTTATCCGATAGAGTTATCTGAATTATTAGCTCCTGTTTGGCATTTCCTTTAGGGAAAATGCACCAAAAATTTGATATTATTTCTATTATGGTCTTTCTGATTAACTACCCTCAGCAGCATTGTTGCCTCACGTGCTTAACATTTTAAGCCACTACATACATAACTGGATTTTCACTACACAACAGTTTCTTACTCATTTCAGATAATTAATCCTAATAGTTTTAAGTAAACCCACAGAGAGATCCATTTCTCTGCCTCAGATGATAATTCCAGTTCTGACAACAGCTCAGCGCCGTCCATTTTCTCCTCTGCCTCTCCTCCACTGTCGCTTTTTCCTCTACTCCCACCAGTGTTGCCTCATTGGGTTTTTTCCCTTTTAATGGTGTTTAAGAATGGAAGGGCTAGACAGCTTGAAGTCTTGAGATAAAAGCCTTTGAAAATAACAAGAAAAAATAAAAATAAAGAAAAAATCACCAAATTCTAAAGTGAATTCTTGAATTTTTTTTCCTATCCTACTCCATTAATTTAGCCTATGTTAATATACTCCAGTCCCATTGTCCCACTCTAATTCTAGCTTGTAAGGGTAATGTTCTTCGTTCCACTACATGTCTCCCAAACTAACGTGAGCTAAAACAGGTAAACATTGTGTTGGATTGATATCTGCATTCATTTCAGAATATAAGTCGCAAAATAAACGTGGGTTGAAATTCAGAAGTGACATTTGCTACGTTATCGTCTGGTACGGAGCCCAAGCGGTTTGCAGGCTGTGCGTTCTTTAGAGGTACAGTTTGGCTATTCTTGACTTAGAGGCTGGTACTTGGAAGCTGTGCCTGGGAAACCACTCATAGTTACTAAGCAACTCCGGGGCCAGGGTTAGTTGAAATTTCAGCAGCTTTCCTGTCTGCAACAGAATCTGTACATCCCTGTAATGCCGGCGTGCAGAAGGGGCCCTGAAGGGTTCTTCTAAATATATATATATAAAAAAAGCACCTGTAGAGCATTGCACAAGCCAGCTCACAAATCAGTCTCTTGTTGTGTTTGTATGTCATTTGTAAATTCTGCAGAGCTCAAGACAAGCTAAATATCATAAATCTTGAAAGGAGCTAGTGCTGCTTATAACTTATATATCATGAGAGGTATTGAGCAGCGCCCTGGAGTTTTAAGAGTCTGAAAAAAAAAAAAAAAAAAGAGGCAGCAGCCTGGAGCTTAAACCAGAAAGGGAGTAATTAAAGGGGGTGACAGATGTTCCTCCAAGAGCAGAGGGTGTTCAGGGACTGTCACCACGTGCCCCACAGGGGTGGGATGGGCAAGGTAAGAGGCAGAGGGCAAGCGAACAAGGCTGCGATGTGCCATCCGAGGCAACCAAAGGTCACACCAGCCCCTGGAACAGGGGGAGCAGGAAGGGGCCACAGATCAGGCACAATAAGCTCAGGCAGGTTTTACAGGCTTAGAGGTACGAGCTCAGGAGGGTCCCTGGCGCGTTTTTGCCTTGTATAACATTGTTCTTTACTGCAAATCCATGGTTTTAAGCAAACATACTACTTTATCCTTTATCTCCTGAGCGATACCATTATTTCCCAACTTTGTTTTTCCATCACATATACACAAGTGGCTAATGAATCTGTTATTCAAAGGTGGATAGTAAACTTGTAAGGAACCTGCCATCTTGTGAACTTTGGATTCACAAGGGTGCTCAGGATAATAGTGGTTACAGATGAGTAACAAACTGCCGATTTTGGATCTTTTTTTGACAAGAAGTAGTGGATGAGTGCAAGACTGAGTGATCTACAAGGTAACTAAATACACACGTTCACAAGCTGGTGCTAGTCCCAATTCTGTGCCAAAACAGAAATACTAAAAATCCTCTAAAACCTCTGATGGAATGGGATTTCTTCCCCCCCGCCCCCCCCCCCCCCCCAAAGAATTCTCACCAATGAAATCTAGTCCATGCAAGTCATTATGATCAGGAATAATAACAAAGAGCAGAATCTGCTTCCTGGGGATCACAAGTGTTTTGGCAAGTTTCAGGCTGTATAAGCATAGCCTGTAATTACAGGTGGTTACTAGATGATGCTACAGCAATGGGTAAAGTAGGAGAGATGGACTTAAATAAATAAAATTAGCTATTTTTTATTATTCTGCACAAGCCATCAGAAATAAGGGGTATTAGTGCACCCTAGAGAAGTCCAACACCAGCTGTTTCTATATTGGACATAATCAAAAGTATATATGTAATATACATAATCAAAAGATATGATTTACCCCACAGTATTTCAGAATGAAAGCATAGGAGTTGGTCAAAGTGAGCGGCAAGAAGAAAACATCTGTTATGAGGGTCCCTCTAGAAAGACCGTAAATGTAAAGTCTTGCTTCTTTCTAAATTCATTTTTTAATAGGAAATCTATTTGAACTCTCAGAAGGGTCCTCTCAAAATAACAAAAGCATAACAGGAGTTCCCTACACTAATTAATACTTTACTAGTAGAAAGGAGATTCACCACTAAACCTTTCTATACTGATATTAAAGATCACGATTTGTTTGCATACAATGAGATAGCGGTTCATTCCCAGGATTCAGATTTATAATGCAGTAGTGTAAAAACTCCGCAAGTCCCAGGACTGAATCAGTCCTTACCAGCCATGAGTTGAAGACAAAACAAAACGCCAAGTTGAACATCTGTGGACCGTGTCGAGATTCAAAATTTATATCAAAATGGAGGCAGTGATCCCACTTTAAAGTATCACAAATCTAAACCTAAGCCTGGTGGGTGTCAGAACACACCATCTGTTAAATTAATACAGTTTAATTAATCAAAGTTAAATGTTCTTGCATTTTTTTCACTTCTGTATCTGAATACACATTAATTCTACAGAATAGTGTATATCCTGCTACTGGATCCGGGAAGAATTCAGGATGATTAATGTGTTTACAGTGAATATCCAGCCAACGGAAGTGTTGAATTGTAAGATATATGGGAAAACTTGCAACAAGCAGCAAATATTTAATGTACCATGTAGGATAACAGACAAGAATAAGGTCTGGGTATGGCAGCTCACACAGCTGAACAACATGTGGAAAACATAAACATGCCCCATCTATATTCCTTGAACCATCTTCTGTGAAAGATTTTCCCGTTTGGAAAACCTGTGTCCCCATAGTACAGACAGGTAACATGACCCATAACTGCCTTCAACTCCTAGGTAACGTTCCCTGGTTTTGGATCAAGAGATTTCATAACAGTGTCTTCAAAATAAGGACAAGTGGGGAGAAGACCAGCACTGAATTAGATCCCGTACAGCTCTAGTAACATCGGGCCAGCTGGCCTTGAACTCTCAATCCAATAACTGTGGCATTTGCTTCGTACCAGCACGTAGAGCCTCCATCGTGAAGGTCCTTATGATGTGACATGTATAATAGAGATGACTATCCTCTTTGTCCCATCCCCACAACAGATGTTTTCCAGATAGCTTCATAAATGGTTCATAATGTTTTGATTTTATCCATCGTTGTACTCACATTGCTACTCAAGCAAAACATCTGTGCTACAGGTTATCGTAGAAAAATTGTCCGATGGAGTTACTAGTACTTCATACAAAATAGTCACTATATTTAGAAAAATATGCATACAATCTAGGATCTGCAAGTGGAGGTTTTTTGCATAGTATTGAAATTTAGATAATATTTTTTGAAAGAAAACACAATGCTAGATTGAAGCAGATGATTAATCTTGTCAATTAAATCAGATTTCAGTGGTCCATAGCTACCACTCTGGTAGCACACAGGGCTGGGCTGGACATCCCTGCAGTGGAAATGCGCTATTTGTACAGGAGATTATGATGTGAAGAAAGCTTTTGTTCTTCGTCCCAAGCTATGCTGAAAGACTACTCCAGAGGACAGAAACTGATTAAATAAATGGAGGAAACAGCCATAATCACCTTAGTAATAAGGAAAAATATGAGCTGAGGTTGAAAGTCAAATTTTAAAAGAAAGCAGGTTAAAACCTCAAAGGATCACAACGGAGAATGCCTGGGTTTGTAGTTAGAAGCAAATGCAGACGCCACGCACAGCCCTGAGCAAGGGTCCAGCCCAGGGCTTCGCAGCTCCTCGTAGGAACGCGGAGTCACCAGCCCTGCTGCCGAGTTTGGAAATGGCTGGGTGGGGGCCCTCTGCTCAAGCGAAAGAGAGTTCAGGATTGAACAGAGAGTGAAGAGAAGGAAGAACAAGAGAAAGGGAATAGTCTTGCTCTGCATGCGTAGATGTCCCCTTTGCTTCCTCTAAGTCTTGCAACCCACTTGTATGGGACAAAGATCTCGAGCGCTTTCTGCTGCCTTGCTGCCTGTAGTGGCCACAGTGGCACCTTAATAACTTTTTTTTAACCCTACATGATACCTAGAAATAGGGTAAGATGACAGAATTCACCGAGTAGCTGAGCACTACAGAACTAGACTGTAAAAAAAAAATGTTGAAGAGAAGATCAGATAATGCAACTGAGGCTAATTTTTTACAACAGGATTGGCTCTCCCCCCCAGTGGCACCATCCAGGGGACACACGGGAAGCGTTCCTGCTGGACAGCCACTGCACAGCTCCTTGCGTTTTCTGGGGCCATTCCTTCCTACCCACCATGACACAGCAGAGTAGGGCTAATCTTTCTCTCATCAGACAGTTGGGGAAAAAAACCTGATACTAAACAACTGATTTTTTGCTTTGCTGTCTCTGTCTTTACATCTTGTGCTCATAAGATCAGAGTTCATTGTCACCACAGAGAGATCTCCATGTGAGTCGACAGACAGATTTACATAGGCAGTACCAGAAGGATCAAAACCCGATGCTAATTAAAATTCTCCTCAGCTCAGCAGAAGTCATCCACCTGTGCTTGTGGAAGCCCTTTGTGCGCTATCATTGCTCAATACCTTTCACCGTGGTCAAGGTGGGCATAAAGGTGACACAAAATGAAAAGAAAAAGCATAATACTATAAGAGCTATAAGAGAAAACCCAAAAGCAGGATATAGAGCATCCTCCTTCTTCCAATGGGTGAGGGAAGAGAGCAGACACAGCAGCTTTAGCTCCCACCTCCAATGCCCTGGAGGAGGCTCACAGCTGCACAGATGTTTCTTCCCTTGGGTGCCCCCAAACAGCCCACCCACAGCACCACCGAGCGCATTTCCTTCAACACACACTAGGCCAGGCACGAGTTTACACTCTAAATTACATTAGGAGAGATTTAATCTGGTTGCAAATTGTTCCCGAGATCAATGGAGCACGCAGTGCAGCTCGTTATTGAAACAAGGCCAAAACTACAAAAAAAAAGCAAGCCTGGACTGCTGCAGTCAGACTGACGGCTTCAGAAGCGGCTCTGCATTCTGCAGACACGTGAGCTTATGCAGGTGCATCTGCAACCACTTCTTCAAAGGCAGAACAGGTAAATCAGGCTCTTTTACCCAGTCCCTTCTCCTGCCTCAATGACTCACACACCAAGAAGCTGAAGGACCCTCTTCACCTTCCACAGGGCTCAGCAGTGCTATCCCTCACCTTAAAGACAGTTATCTCTAACCTTGAGTTCAGTTCTTTATCTCATTTCCACCCTATAATTTCTCAGTTTTCCTTAATCCTAGGGCATTTGAGCAAGCCATGATCACCCAAATCCACACAGCCTCTGTATTGGGGCAAGGTGCAGTCTCAGGAGGGTGAGGATAGAGAGTAGGTGAGCAGGAGGTGGATGAGAAAGATGGGCTGTGAATATTGTCAATAGGAGAAAGATGCTACAGGTGGTGCCACGGAAGAAAACAGGGTTGGAGCAGCCCACTTAGATACTATTAGAGAAAAAACAAGACAAACCACCCCAAACAAAACAACAAGAAAATAAATCCCCCCCAAAAACTCAAAACCATTCTCTTACCCAGATACAAAGCTGTAGCCAGGTAGACATGCCTAGTAAGGTAGCAATCAGACCCTTCTTGGTTCCTTTCCTTAAGTCCAAGTGGCTGCCCCACCACGAGTGGAGCACCTGGTCCTTATGGCCATCCTGATCTACATCTGCCTAATCATGAAGAGCAGGACCAGGGCGGGGAGCACTGGGATCACACAGATGATGGTGATTAGGGCAGTTTTCCCAGAGGTGAGATCAGGTTTAAATTTTTTCAGAGAGAACAAGAAATTGAAAATTTCTTTCTCTTTATTCTGAAAGCAGCTACTGAACTGTTGCTTAAGTAGGGATACAGGAGAGGGAAGAAAAGCCGTTACTCTTCCTGGAGCAAGACTGTTAATGTTATCCCTCCAAAGCATATCATAAACCTGAATTGCTCTGGGTGAAAAGGAGTGAAGAAGAAAATAAATCAATCTGACCCCAGCTATTTTTTTTCCCCTCTCCTTGTGTTTTGGTTCACCTGATAAAGCAATTTAGGTAATAAAGTCAAGCAGAAAACCAGTGTTGCCTCCACCTTCTCTGTGCTGCAGCAAGCAGGAGCAGATTCAGCTGCTGGTGCAGCCCCTGCTTTGCACCTTGTAGAATCATTTGCACCTGTGAAAACTGTGTTTAATAATACACCTCCCTGGGAAGGGCTGTATTTAGTATGTACTGAGCATGGGCATAAGTGACAGCCCACTGCTCAGGGCAGCAAGGTACTTGCTTCCCCATCTGTTTTTCGCTGTGTGTGAAGAGGCTAATTCAGAATACCCCTGGCATGGTCGCGCAGATCACTTGGCTGACTACATGTCAGAGCTGATTAGAGAAAACAGGGAAGAAGTCTTTCCTCTGGGGGCTCTGAAGGCAAGTAGAGGACAGGCGTTTGCTGAACGGTGTGAGTCAGGGAGAGTTTGTTCTATATCTGAGTTGCAGCTCTGCTTCTTTGGCCATAAAGTTATCAAAAATACAGTGTTGAATTTTGTTTGGGTTAGTGGTTCATTCCCGAATGTTTCAGTGATTTATGACTCTAAGACGGGGGAAAAAATAAAGAATTGCTTTGCTTTCCTCTAAAACTCTGCCCTTTTGAGTCAGAGGGAAGATTAGGTCGTTGGTTAGGATGCAGGTCTAGGACCAGAAAGATCTTACTGCTTCCCCCGTTCCATCGTAAGCTTCCCATGTCCCTTTAGAAAACTGTTTTCACCTGTATCTCTAATGCTATTCAGGTAACTAGATTCAGAAGATAACTAGTCTCTGAAAAAGGTGGAAAAGCACTTCTTTCACAGTAAGAATTGTACGGGTGCAGTAAGAATGAATATATGGGATTTTAACTAGCTCAGCTATCAGAGTAACAGGTTGATCAATAGCCAGACCAGATTCAAGCTATCTGCTGATGGATGGCGTGAAGGGATATACCAACGGAGTTCAGCAAGAGCTTAATGAAGCTTTTACACCGCAGGAACTAACAGCTATTATCACCTCGCTACTTTACGCATTCATCAGTTGGTTCTTGAGGTGTGGGGAGGAAGAGGAAAAAACAGATTTTTAAATTTTTTTTTTTCTGTTTCAAGCTGATATCCTGATTAAATAACTAATTTGATTGTAATTAAATTGATGAGATTGCGTGCACAGCGTTCCCAACTGCTTGTCACGGTGTGCTAGATCCCATTGCTGCAGGACTGGAGCAGGTCTCCAAAAAGCAGTCTATGGTCCCTGAGAATTATGGGCTCTCCTGGAGCTCTGCTCCTGAGAGGGGAAAACTGCTCGTTTCATCAGGTCTGAGCGGGCTGAGCTAGGAAGCTCTAGAAGTTACTGGTAGCTTAGGTCCCAAGAGAACAAGGCAATTTTACCCTGCTAAGGGCTGAGCAGGTTGTTAAAGGGTAAGGTTCCTTCTTCCCTTCTAATTGGAGATGGGGATGCTCCTATTGCTCAGTTTTCTTCATTACTGTTCATTTGCACTGTGCTAGAAAATGGAAAACCCTTCAACGCAGGTAGACACAGGGATGGATTTGCGCAAATTCACCAAGGAAGCATGAGACAGTAATGGTCACCGTGATAAGTAGCAGAAGGAAATGGCGTTTTTCACTTTGAGTCACTGTAATTGCCATCAGTTCAATAGCCTAAATCACAAAAGTTTGCACTCAAAGTCCTACAGCAAAGCCTACCAGACATTGTAGGAGTGGGTGCTGCTGTCACTGTGTCCTGGGAGCTACGGCTGTACTTCAGATGCTCCTGTGCTGAGAGAAGCCAGAGCTTCCTGATTTCAACATCCTCCTATTTCATTCCTGCTGCTCCTTCCCTGGGGTTAAATACCAAGGATATCTTCTCACTTCCCAGAATACCAATACCATTTCCCAGAAAATCACCAAAATGGACATTGTTGAAGGTTATATTGAGCTGATTAGCATGGGAACACCTGTAGGCATCAACTTGAGCCTCCTTCTGCAAGGCCAGTGATGCCAGTTGGATTTGGAAACCAATTCTGCTCATTTTTGCCAGCTTTGTTAATGTTTTCTCAATGCTACTACGTGACTTTGGGTAATTTCACCCTGGTGCCTCCTCCTCCTGATTTCTTGTTTTCTCTGACCAGAGAAATCCAATAAGTAGCAATGAAAGTTCTTGAAATCCATGGGCTTTCACATTTGCAGGGGATCGTTGCCAGCTCTGCAGAAGTTCAGGGTATATATGTATGAGTAATCATAATTAGCTATGCATGGATGCATATGGGTCATATAAGTAATGTACACACACACATATACATGTGAATACACGAATCCTTTCAAACGAAAGTTTGCTTCAATTTACTAATGTGTACAGTATTTTTATTGTCGTAGATTTTCCCTTAACTGTGTTTTTATAAGAACCACAGCAAGTTGTCAAGCATAGTAGTTTTTATCAGCAAAAATAAATTCACAAATGTGATTTCCTTTCAAATACTGAATCAATTTCTTTCTGGGTAGTTTTTATTGCAGATCTCTCTCTTAGTGACTATCATTTAATTTCAGAATAGCTTATTGCTGCTGTGCACTCACTTTGGAGATAATTTTGTAAACTATGTAAAAGAAAATGGGCATAAGGTTTTATTGGTCAGATTCTCACTATTTATCAAATTTCTTCCCGAAATTCCCATGTAGATAACATTCCCTGTCCTAGGTGTATATGACAGTAACTATTGATACAACAGAAAATTAAATTTACAGTTGAGACCATTATTCCTATTCTTATCAATTTGTGAATGACACAAACCCAGATGTTTAGATTAGTTGTCCAAGTCCTAATTTTTCTTTGTTTTTCACTAATGTAGGTAATGGCAACTGTGCAGAGCATCTCTATAGTGGAGGAAAAAGATAAATACCCAAGAAATAGCCTTTTAACCTGTGCTTTGAAAGTATAACTTGAGTAAAACACACATAGTTCAAAGCAAGAATGATGGGTTTTGATTCAGCTTCAGGGCTTCTATGTTCAGATGAAAATCCCCGTGGCTGAGTGGCACCAAGTACCGATTTGGTGTATAGAAGAGCCTGTCACTTCGGGTTTGCTAAGACAATGTTTAAGGCTGGTTTCACAAGGAAGAGCTGGTGACGTAAGGTGTCATCTGCCCCAGCCAGCCTCAAAATCACCATAAACCTGATCCCTTGTGCCGTGGATGTTTGGTCTGTGCCTCAGCCAGATCCCATGGGCAGATCCAGACTTAATGGTGGCAAACCCCAGGTGCCTGCTCCGTCACATTCCCCGTGCCCATCACAGCAGCAGAATAAGGCTCCTCCTGTAAACCACATTTTGCGTATACATGGGTAGATTTTTCAGCGTGTGTGTGTACCTCTGTGAAATCTGCTGTAATCAATAGACTGTGGATGCTTAACGTGTTTACCACTTCAGCTAATATTAAATCCACTTGTACTCCTCGAGTGAGGAAGAAGGGATGTATTTACGCCAGCCTGCTTTGTAGGCTTTGGAGTTGCTCTGAATCTTAGCTACAGTTCTCTCAGACACACGCACTCCTTGATTACAAAGTCACCATTAAAATTACATTACAGGATGTGAATGGGGTCAACAATACTAGTAAACAAGAGGTAAAAGCAACCATTAAAAGATATTTGCTGGCGGGTAATCTTTGTAGTCTTAGAGGAGGCCAGGTAGGTCACTGAATGTGAAATAGTAAGATCAAGAAATATAATAAATTATTAATTGTCATAATTTATTATTTATTTCCTCGGTGCTACAGTTTACCTAGAGCTTTAGAGGCAAACAAAAGGATTGGGGTATTTAAATCAAATTTACATTCTGACATTTTAGTTTTGTATCATTTATAGCCAGTGTTGTATCATAAATTTAGGGTGGCATTCAAAGGACACTGAAGTCAATGGCAAATCTCTCTCATAATTAAGATAGCAGCCAATTAGGGTTCTCTAATCAGCTTTAGTCCTACCATCCCAGCAAATGACTATGTCTAGAAACCAGATTAAACCTCCCGGCTTCCAAACTGTCTTACACTCCTGTACTCAGCAGTATTTTTCAAGGATATGTTGTACAAAGAGTATTTTAATTTATTTAACTTTCAAAACATTGTCTGGAAAAGTTGTTCCTCATTTGCAGTGGGGTTAGAGTTCGGGGGTAAGTGCTAACACTGCAATATCTGCAGTTTTTTGGATTGAGGTAATGAAAAATTGAAAGTAAGTCTTGGATAAAAATTGCAGGTATTTGGCCCCATGCATTTAAGCTTATGTTCATATAGTCCAAACTAACAATCACCTTGATCTTCAAAAACCTTGTTCACATTAGGAGTTTTAATCATAAGAGCAGTGATCTGCAGATCTGGATCTTGTGTCCACTCGGTTGAGGCTGATAACTTGAAGATGTGCACGCACACACACAGACACACACACACGTACAGAGAGTTTTACCATCCCTTTGCAGACTGGGGTGAACATTAGTCTCAATGGAAGTGAAGGGAATTCTTCCTTTCGATGGGGACAAGCATTTAAATCCTGGCAAAAACAACTAATGACATAAAGTTAAGGAAGGACAAATTTTTTTCAGGACTGAAGCCTTGGAAATTGTTGCTGTATGTCACAAGTTGAATTATAAAGGATTAGCTGCATCCCTCAGCAATGTTTTCAGTGGATTCTGAAGAAAAGGAATTTTATTAAACATTGCCTTCTGTAAACGATGACTAACCTATCATTTTATTAACAGTAAAACCAAATTATGTTGAATGATAAAGACTTTTTAAAAAATCTGCTGTTCGCTAATGTTGTTCCTTATTCATCCAAAACCAGCATTTCATCTCATGTAATGCATCAAACCAAGGACCAATTAATTTGTTCAGCTCCAGTTTGGATTAACATAAGCGGGTGGAAGTCTGTTAAAAGAAAGGAGCTTGGTGGTCTCATGTCTGCAGAGAAAGCACGTTGTTTTTAAACAGAAGATGCTGACAGAAAGCTGACAGCCACAACTAGGAGAGGTAAAACGCCACAGCGGTAGATGTGCATGTTATTTATCTGTTTAATTAAAGAGCAAATTAATTCCTGCTTGGAGGGCAGGGAACATTTGGCATCCCCAGAATCTGCTGCCTAAACCTCTTGGGAAGTAAAACACATCCAGATACAGAAAATGAAAGCCAAGTGTTAGGCTTCTTCAGAGCATCACTGGGGATTCAGAAGCTGGAGGAGGTCGCTGTAAAGAGCGTAAAGTGCCTGATATTCTCCTTCTGTAATCCAGAATTAGGGTATTAGGTCATACAAAGTGGAAGATGGAACATTAAAATGCGTTGCATGGCAAATAATAAGTGAGCAAATAATTTTATTTCTAAACATTAGTACAGAAAAAAAAAGTCCAATATTCCTTAGTTATTAATGAGACCTTTGCTTATTTTTATGAGTCCTCCTGCACTTCAGAGGAGTGTGCTGGTGATGGAGCACACACTGGGTATTTACAAGCAGAGAGAAATGAATAGCCTGTCTGATTCTGACAAATTATCCTTGGAGAGGAAAATAACTCCATGAGAAATATAGTTGGTGTTAAACTTAATAAAAACAGACCCTGATGGACTCCCCTTGGAATTGTGGCAGACCTTTCCCATGCACTCTATCCCCGCTCCTGTCAGACAGCCCCCATGAACTTATAACACGCATGAAAAAAATATTCTTTTCAGCCATTAAAATATAATTACTTTTCCCTTCCCCCCTGGAAAAAAAATAAAAAGAGAAACTTGCAGGTAAGGCTCTATCAGATAGTGTAACCATTGGGTGAAGAACTTCGAATTCTAGCTAAAATATGAGGAGCTTAAGAATTTACCCACTCTTTTTCCAGAGACTCAGCAAGATATGCTAAGAAGAATTTGCTGCTCTACTGGGAAATCCGTAAAATTTGCTTACCACAAGGAAAAGCCATGCAGACTGTCCAGCTCCATGCAAAAGCCTTTGAAAGGGTCATATAGAGATACTGCATACATTAAACTTTTTGAAAATATGCGTATGTGGGACACATTGAACGTTAATCTCGGTCATAAAGAAAATGCATCGCCTTTCATCCATTTTGGTGAGCGCTTGTCGAGATTTTGACTATTTTTGCAAGCAGCTGGCGTGTGCTGGGACTCTGAGAGCCATTACTCGTCCTTAGGAAATGAATTGCCTTTCCAGAGAGACGCGGGGAAGGATGGAAAAATGAAAGTTACTGCAATACACAGAGAGCTGTGGGGGTGGCAGTGAGAGATGAAATCAAGGCATCCTGGGTTCCAAAGCCACAGGTTGTTTTAAAAATGTTACTGGAAAGACCATCAGGAGGAGCCAGTTCTTTCAACTGGTCTGTCAGGACGCCACCATCAATAGGCAGCGTGATTCAAACTTGGACTTACCCACAGTTTCCAATTTTGGGGTTCTGGGGTCACTCTGTGGCAGTGGTTTGGGATCCTCTTCTCCATCGCTGCCTGCCCGCGGCGCAGGAGGGTGCGGGGTCCCGCTTCGGTGCAGCCGAGGCTCAGCGGTGTCCGTCTGCTCCCAGCGCTGACTTATTTTGTGGTTATAGCCACCATCATCCATAGATTATATCAAGCCCTGTTAAAACTGTAAATTTAACAGCAAGTGTGTGGTGGTAGAAGCCTCTTTTGCATGGTTTATGGAGGTCTGGAAGGCTTTATTTCTTCCGCCCAGAAAATTTTTCACTAACACTCAGAGATTTACAGTCCCCTGTATGAGGAAAAAAATCTACTCCCAGCTCTATTTGAATATCTGTTGGTAGATCCACAGACCTTTCTGCTGTGAAATCCTCCCGTTGCCACTTCCTTGCTTGTCTGAAACATGGACTATGTGGGCTCATAAGTATCTAATTCCTACAGCTGTCCTCTTTGGGAGTAAAAGGAAAAAAAGAAAGAATAAAGAAGTCAGTTAATTTACTTTCTGTATAGGGCATGTTCCAAATGTTGAATATTGCATTATGTCTGCAGCAAGGATTCCAGGCTTAAGTTGTCTGATATTAACAGACTGATGGCATGTTATGGAATTGATTTTCCATCAGCCTTTTCAGGGATATCACTCCTCCTTTGTTCTTCTAATAGATAGCATCACCTTCTGTAACCTCTCCTCTCTGCATCTATTAACTGGCACGTGTATTCCTCTCCTTCCCCTTCACTTTTTCCATATGCTATAACTTGATATGAATCTGTTTTTTCCAATGGGTAATATCTTAATAATAAAGAGACAGGTGAGATGCAGAGATGAGCATTTTTCACAAAGAAGAAAAATAGCTGGGCTGATCCTGATGCTTCCATGGTACAGAAAGAAAACTGGGCGCAGCACACTATAGCCTCCAGCCTTGGGTTGGATATAAAGCTACAGTTTAGTGTTAAGAATCTGCTTTAAGAGAGTACCTCAATCTAGGGTTTTGAAATCGTATCTAAGCTATTAATTCCTATTAGTTTCTCTCGGATGACTTTGCACTAGCATTAAAGTACGCACATTAAATAGTAATATAAATTTTAAAATACATCCTGGAAGATTTCCGTGGCCTTTGGGTTAAGCCCTAATTGATTTATACTGGTAAAATACTTAATATATTTGAAATCATACAAGGAGAGGAGTTTTCTGGGACACCTGAATCCTTGCAAGTAAAGATGTGGCTAAAAAACAGTGGAAGATTTTGAAATGTGTTATAAATATATATTACAGAAAGGGGAGAAACAAGCTCCAAATATTTTTCTGGGAGATTTTTGGTTACATTTAGATTGCCTTGCCAAACTAACAGAACCTGCAAGCATTGTACTTATCCCTGAAGTAAACATATTCCTGTATATGAGGGGAAATATTTTATGTTGAAATTAGCAAGTTGCTGAATTGATATCACCTGGTCTGTCTTTAATATATTCTACTCTGTTTGCAATCTGTAATACCATCCAGAGTTATGCAAAGCTGAGTGAAGGTTGTGCCAAGTTCAAATGAAGTGTCTATTTATCAATTGTAGGTTTCCTGCTGGAGCCTGAGACGTTAATATTGAATATGCCTAATAGCATTTTTCAAACTCAAACAGTCCTGGCTGATTGCTGAGCATTTTGAAACAGAAATCTCAACTGATAGGGACATTCTGTATTAGAAAATGCCTACCCAGCCGTAGGTAATTATGGGGTTTCATAATATACAGTTCTCCACATAAGACCAACCAGAGAAAGGAACCGAGAAATCCAGGTTGTCCACAAAACAGGCATCAGATCTTAGTTGTGTATGACCCAAAGAGTGCTTGCTAACTATATAATATCTACATATGATACTTACTGGAGGCTGTTAGTTATTTACTTTGCTTACCCCTGTCTTTGGAGAGAAGTGTAAACTACTAATACTGTAATGAAAATTGCTCTTTTCTTCTTGTATGCCTTTATCATCCTAATACACCTTGAAATTGGACAAGAATTTAAAAATTATAATCATGTTTGCCTAAAAAAACCCAAACCCTATTGAATCCACCTTGTCTTTCTTTCCTGTCCTCCCTCAGATAGCTTTTGAGCTGCATGACCAATTTTAACCAATTTTCAGTGATTGTGTATCCAAATCAAAGACAAGATATTTCTCCAAGTTCCACAAAAGCAGAAATTAAAAGTCTGCCTTAGGAATACTCATCGCTTTTGTATGGAAAACGGGGGAGGGTGGGGGTGGAAAGAGGCAAAATACCTTCATTTGTCCTGTCCCTTTCCTCCTATACAGGAAGGAGATGTGTTAAATGCCTCCTTTGTGTGAAAAACTTCTGATGGAGTTCTCACTTTATTAGGCACCAGAGAATCCAACTACAAGAGACAAAACCGTAAGAAAGCAGGCTTCATTAGTTTCATTGCTCATGGAAGTGCTTGTTAATACAGACACTCCATTTTTAAAATGTGTTTCTCTGAGCACAGAGGCTGTCTGGTGGAATTAAAGCTACGTAGAGGATGGGCCCCTTGCCAGTTCAAAGGAGCACAAATTAAGGCTCTGATGTTGGGAGCGTTTATGCGCACGCTTAATTTTAGAAACCAGTGGGAGCAGTCATAGATCTGAACTTGAACGCATTTGTAAGTGTTTGCAGATTGGGGACTATGGAAATAATAAACACCATTTGGCAATATTGTATATTTGTACTGCGTAAGCTGAGTGTAGCACTTGAAAACGCGCGTTTGGAGTTAAACTGGAAGCAGGCGCTTAAGGATTCTGCAATGAACATATATAATTCCAATTTTTCTGATGAGCTGGGGCGTTCAGGTTTAGCAGGCACAAAGCCTACACAAGTTGCTGTTGTCTTTAAAAATATCAGTGGTTATTTCAGAGAGCAATTAGCAGATGCCAAGTTAGTTATGCTTCAGCAACAGCAACATTCGTCTCACTATAATAGAGGGGGGAGAGATTATGCAGGGGTTCGTACTTGCAAGATCTGCCCAAATGCAGGCTATTCATTTTCCCTATTTTCCTCCACACTTTGTCCTTCTCTCGCAGCCCTGTGCTGCATTCAGAAGCACAGGCTGGGAGAGCGTGCTCTAGAATGGGACGTAAGGGAGTACCTAATGTTTTGCATGTAAGGAAAAGGACGCTTTCCCCATCCTTGGGAAGCAAGTGAAAATGAGCCCTCAATTTAAAAAAAGGAAAAGACCACCAGGGCATGAGGGATGTGAGGCGGGTGCTCGGGAGGCTGATGAGAGCAGGCGAGGTGGCAGCAGAGGCAGCCAGAGCGCAGCTCCCAGCTCCCAGCTCCCGGCGCCCCATTGCCAGCCCTCTCTGCCAGCCCAGTGGCAATGGCACGGTGCTGAGGACTCTCTCAGGCTGGTTCCTGCGGGTGGATGGGACCGTGCCCTGCTCTCAGCAGATGCCACGGGCCATGGACGTCTCGCTGCTCTGTGTGTTTACGCAGTCAGGGTCTGCAGCCCTGTCACCACACCAGGCTCTGCTTCTTCCTGTTTCAAACTCAAATGCCGGGTCTTGAGCTGGCACAAATCACAGTAACTACGGGCAGACAGACTGATTTGTACCAGATGGAGATTTGGAACTGTAAGTTCTCTTTGGATTCAGACTACATCACTCCAAAGCATCAACTCTCTCTTGAGGAGCACCTACGTGCATATCAAAATCCATTCCCACTCAAAGATTTAGACAAATTCCCATTAAAAGATTTAGCCAAAATTTTTTTGAAGGCTCAATCCAGCCTCCTGTAAAAACATGTGTCCTGGAAGGGGTATAGACTCATCAGAAATTCAGCACAGATGCACTCAGATCATACCTCAAATGAATCAGAAACACTCTGCATGTTCCTACCCATTTAGGACTCCGGGATGTTATAATTTAAGTCTAAATATTGCAGTACACATTTGTCTGTGACATTGAACTACTGCATATTGTTTGAAAATAGAAGGGGGCTATTTTTCAAACCCTGAAAAGATGAACAGGTAAGTAAAGCTCCCCAGGAATGCTTTATCACAGAAGCTCTTCTTCCAAGCACAATTAATGAAAATGTATATAATAGTTGTAGAAACAATTTACTGAAAAAACCCCCCAGACTTTTAGCCTGGTTCTCCTCTCGTTTACATTAATATAGATCAGGAATATCTCCCCCTGAATCCCAAGGTAAATTATCAGCTGATTTCTGTTAACTCAGTGAGGTAAAACTGATGGAGCAAGAATGAGACCCTTTCCATTAACTGCTGTATGTTCTTTCACATTTGAAATTAAGATTCTACCATACTGTGAGGGTAATAAAAAATTACAGCCATTCTGCTGAGTTATTTCTCTGACTTTAGTTTTTCTATTAAAAATGATTGCCATCAACATCAGCATATCCATTATGAGTAATTTTTATATACGTCTTGCCTGTGGTTGCCAGCAAACTTGCCAGTACTTCCTTAACACTCTCAGAAAATGGATGCTGTATGAAAAATCCACAAACCCCCCAATACCAGACATAGTTCTTTCTCTGAGGCTTCTCGGAATAAATTCAGCATTATCCAAAAAGAGGAAGAAGAGCAAGCAGGGGTAGGAAGAGGAGGGGGGAAGAAGCTGTAAATCCAGGTGTCATTTTTGCTTGATTAAGAATTCCTTTAGGACCAAAGATCAGAACATTTTGAGAAAAGCCCTGCAAAATTCAATCTTAGAGGGTTGAAGAAAAAGCTACTGACACACTCCCCATTTGCTGGGAATAAAGTGAAAAGAAATTTCCCTTGCTATATTTTTCATAGACTGCCATTATTATGTTTATATGCTTGTTTTCCTCCACTGTGTATTTTGGAAAACAACCTCAATCTTTTCAATGGCATCTGCAGAAGGATGCAGAACTCTCTGTGCACACATTTTGTAGCTGTTAACCTCGTTTGTAGTCCGTAGGATTTTCTGTAAGTTTGAACTATTCATTGTGTTGAAGTACCTGGTTTCCATTAAAGTCTGATTAGATTTTAATGCCGAACTTTCCTAGGCTTCTTAGGAAATCCCAGCTATCAGGCATAAATAATTTCCCAACTACTTCAAACAGCCACGACTTGCAATTAAACAGAGCCATATTCTGGGTAGGAAAGAACTGTTAAATCCTGATCTAAAATGAAGGTGACCCAAACTTCAGAGAAATTTCAGTGAAGGCTGAAAGTTCGATTAGCTCGACTGTTGACAGCCTGTCCTTCTGGCTACGCGCTTAATAGAGGATTTTAAATATGCACTACGGACAGTAAAACGTCTAACATCTGCAGAGCACGTACACACAAAAGTGTGCAAATCTTGCAGATATGTGGTTAAAACTGGATATTGGGGGCTGAAAATGAGTTGTAACCTAACATAGCATTCCCTTTGCATTTTGTACCTGAAAAGATACCCACTGAATAATAAAAAGAAAGAGATGGAAAGCGATGTTTCTGTCTGGGGACATTAGGAGCAGTAGAGATGGATCCCAGAAGGGAGCTCTGGCTGGTCGACCACTATGTCTCCGAGCAACCCTGATTATTACAGAGCAGCTCTACCTCCCCCAGGTATTTCCACCAGTTTGTAGAGGGAAAAAACAGAAGCTTAAACACTGAAAACGTTAGTGCTAGAGGATGGCGCTTATTCTGACCGGAGGAAACGCAAGATGATTTCTGTCATGTGTTTTGGACCTCAAAATAATCTTCCCTAGAATATGAGAGATGATGCAGTGGAAGGAAAAGAAAACCCAGAGCCAGCCCGGTGACATGAGTTGCATGTATAATGCTTCCAGCAAGCCTAGGGAAAAAAAAAATTCGATGTGCAAGTTAAAGCAGACAGTAAGTTTTAACTTAGGGGCTAGAACCAGACAGACAGCAGATTACTCAGTCTTACTCATGCAATCCCGACACTGTATTATGTCTATATATTTTATACCGGTGGACTTTTCTTTCTGAATGATCTCTCTGAGGTGTTCAGCACTGGCAGCAACAGGCATGCAAGGGCTGTCTTTGCGGGCTTTTTTTGTGTCCGTAATCATCATCATTACGGTTACCGGCACCAAAACCCCAATTTACCTTCTTGTCTCTCCTGTCTTTTGTTATTACAACTTCTTAGGAGGAGCAGGGCAATGTTACCTTTCCTATCTTACAGCTTATTTTAGGGATCTTACTGCAGAACTGCTGCAGCAATAAATAATATTTATTAACCATAAAAGCAACAAAAATTATTATAAACTTTGATCCTGCTTCCAGTGAAATCAGTGGTAAAACTGTCATTGATTTCCAGCCTGCAGGAGCTAGAGAATTTTTCTTCACCCTCTTTACAAAGTAAGGACAGTGGCATTATCCTTCAACAGTAATGATGAAATGCAAAACTGGGTTCAGCAACAAAACGTTCAAGACTTTTCAGCCACGAAACGACAATAACATTTAAAATCATTAAGACCAGCAAAATATTCTCTCGTGCTATTGGGCTAGCTATTACTGTTTCTTTTCCATTTTCTTTGCTTATTTTTCTTCCGTTCTCCTTCCCAGGAGAAAGCTTCCATCATTTTTCCTTCTTAGATCACCATTTCCTCCTTAACCGTCGCACATGTTCTCTCCAGATACCGAAAATGGGACAAAAACAGTTAGTCTCTCCTTAACATTTTCAGCATAGGAATAACCAGTTGCTTTTTATTTTGAAACCAATATTTGAACATCTCCAAAACTAATTTCTGAACTATGGAATATACATGAGATTAATACCCTCCCCGATTTTTAGATGAAGCCATTATAATGCCTGTCTGTCCCATTGGGTATCATGGTTCTGAAGAGCCTCCCTCGGTAATTTGTTCATCAAGCCCATACTCTTTGTCTGTACTTTCTTAAAGTCGACTGCTTTTGATTCAAGGGTATCACAGAGCAGAAAGTCCATTTAATTCCAAGATAAGTTATTTTAATGGCTAGAAAATTCAAATTCATTTCAAATTTGAATTAGCCTCACTTCAGCAAAACCTTTTTAATATCTTTTTTTTTTCCTGCTAGATCAAAGACTTGTTTACCATCACATTTTCCTCATTCATCACTGAAATAGAGCCTGCTTTTAGACGGGTGTGAGAAATGTGAGCCTGTAAGATAGCGTAAGAAGCTCCTGCTGACACAGAACCAGTATTTACGGTGGAGCTATGATAATATGCCCCAATAGCAAATCTGTCCTGGGCTATGGATATTATTTAATGGTTCACTATGTCATTCTTGTGGGCATGTGGAAAGAAAGAAAAAATATAAAGGATACATGTTGACTCATCATCTTTATTAATTACAGCTCTTTGGGAACTCTGCAGTTGCTCAGATAGACTCTGCAGCCCTTAGTCACTATTGCGGGGCTGCCGTCGGCAGTCCATCTCTCCACATTTAATCCCCCTTGCCTTTTAACTCCAGTACTGTACTTCCTTCTGTGGTAAGGAGGGGCTGTCCAAATGCACGAGAGGGGAGACAAGGTGTTCTGCTTGTCACACCATCCCCAATGCACCTTGCTATCGAGTCCCACCTGCAGAGCTCCAAGGGGAATAGCTCCCACTGGGGGACGTAAATAACAGAGCCAAACGCTGGCTTTCGTGATTCATATTCTTTCTTCAAGTACCATTAATTTCTCTCCATAACAACTGGCATCTGTCTTGCCACGCAGGACACAAGCAAACAGCTGGGAGAAGCCAGTAGCAAAACTTTGGGTCAAACATGCAATGTTTTTTGCTCACAAATACAGATCCCAGTGGCTGTGATTCATTGGTCATAAGGGAAGACACGGAAAAGCACTGCACGGTCTTTCCCGGGGAGGGTCTCCAAACACTTCTCTACATCAGTCTACCATCTGCCTCGGGATTTACGGTGGCTTTGCTATTGTTCAAGCCAAGGAGACTATAATACTCTTTTTCAAATGAAGTCTTAAATTAAAATGAAACGTTCTTGTCTATGGTTGCGGAGAAGTAATCCTGGCCCCACAGCACAAAGTCTCACCCCACGAGGCGTGGAGGGGAGGGACCAAGGCGATGCTGCAGGAGTCGCGGCCAGGGTGAGCAGGGATCTGTGGTCCAACTGACCTCACTGCCTCGCTCAGCCAGCTGGGATGTCATTGGGATGTCATTTGTGTTCCAAAGCCGAAGAGGAAGTGGGANGGAAAAAAAACAAAAATAAAGAAAAAAAACCCCCCTTTTTTTTTTTTTTTTTTTTTTTTTTTTTTTTTTTTCTCAAGCAGCCCAGATAAAAATCAGCTGTGCTTGGAGTTTCAGGGGCTGCATTTCAAGGCATTTTATAAAGGAAAGAAAACGACTGGTTTTTTTTTCTCTTTCTTTTAAATGGGTGAGACTAGTGAAACAAAGGTAGAACTTGAAGTGAAAGACATGCTGCTAAGTACTGGGCTGGACCAGGGTCCCAGCCTGCAGGTATTTTGAGGACTGTTCCTATGAAGAATTCATATGTACTTATTTTCAGGGAAGGGAATTCTGCTGTGTCTTTGCCATTATCAGCTCTGTCTTCTGGTCGCTTGACAGGCAAATTCGAACCCTGGGGAAGGGAACGGGGATAGAACATTTTCTTATTTTGACATACAAAATATTGCACTGCACCTCTATCTAGTAATGGAAAAAGAAAAGAAAAAGAAAGATTGTTGTGATATATATGTGAATAAATCAGCATGCTGCTTCATCTCTTTGCAAACACACTAACTTTGACTGATACGGAGACACCCATTTTAATCAAGTGTTTGCCACAGACTGCTCTCAACCTTGCTTAAGTAGTACTTAAAAAAAATAATGGGTATTAATTTAGACACTTATATATACTCTTTAAAACCAGAGCAAGAAAAGTGACTGAAGATCTGTACTGGAAGAACTTAAAACATCAGCATTTGAGATAAAGATGCGAACTGAATTTTTAAAATAGCTCCTTCTCTTTTCTATCTATACTGACTGCAAAAGCGTTTTATATTTGGAATAATTGCCCTATCTTTTTTTTTTTTTTTCCCTGCTATGCACGAACCTGCTGAAAAAGAAAAATAGACTAAACGGAGGTTTCTAAGAACTAGCCTAAAAGCCAAAATACAATTTATAGATATTGTCATGAATGAAACTCAGTTCACCACCAAGAATTTATTTCCTTCTTTCTTTCTTTTCCATGTTACACCTTCTCCCTCTTACCCTGCAACTATGCTTATGTGCTTCCCATGCAAAACGGTCTAACAAGTGACACAGAACCAAACCCTAATCAAGGAATACATTAGTTTAGAAGGATTCCACTTTGACAATGCTGTCTTACTGTGCTCCAAACATTGTATCTGATGTATATAAGACTTTGTCTTTAAATTTTGCAGTGCAAAATTGTCTTTTTTAACAAAATTTATGGCAATGCACTGCCTAGAACTCTGGCTTCACAGTCGTGTACCTGATTTAATATGTCATGTTTTAGTAGGCAAAGCCATTTACCTATTTCAATATGAACTCTGTCTACCATGTAATGTATTTATTTCGCCATAGTCTAAGGCATCTCTTGCCCAGGATATATGTTTCAATTACATTTCAGTGCAAAACACATCCGCTGAAAGAATCTTCATACACCAGGATCTTGAGTAATGAAATATTTTAAGTGCCGGAGAGCCCAGTACTGAAATCTTTATTCAGGCAATCTCCCACAAAGGCAACCATTTCTCTCAGCAACTTTGATCAATACCCCAATATGCCAGACCAAAAAGCTTTAGCAGGAATGTATATTCCTTCTGTTCCTATCAATAAAATATGTAATTAATTGAAAATTGAAAACTTGATTAATTTGGGTTTGATTTTTTTTGCATTCGTATTCTATCAGCCATATTTTTAGATATGTATGGATCTGGCCCTCATCTGGCATGAAGCAGGGATGCTCCTGTGAGCCTTATAAAAGCAGATTGAATCTAAGATCTGGAAGGCAGAAATGGCTGGAAAATGAAATAGCTTATGTGTACTGGCTGGTGAATTTACTTTATATGGACCCAATACCTTTGGTGCAAGTATTAGGTTAGCATGTTAATTAAATCAGAAGCCTCTAACATCTGTCTACGCCAAGTAAAGAAGTGATGGTAGTAGGTGACCTTGGCTTGCTTGGGCACTGAGGACTCGCGGGGTCTCCCCACAGCAGGGCCTGTCCAAGCAGCTCCCAGGTCTATCCCAGTGCTGCTCCCGGGGCCAGGAGGAGCCGAGGAAATGCAAAACAGGAGGAGTCCAGACACCAAAAAATGGCCTGATTTTCTACCCTCTTATACCAGTTTTACACCAGTGTAAATCCAAAGATGGCTCTACAATAGCAAAAGCTGTGGGGGAGAAGAAGGCATGAAAAAGACTTAAGAATTCAAACAACTTATTCTGTGTCACGTCCGGCACTGGCTTTAGAGACTCAGGTTGAGACAGGGTACTGCATTAATGTCAGGAGGAGACCCTTTATCACCGTAACCTATTAGTGAAGCTGCTAAACCTGAAGCCTCCCAAAGCTGAAAATAAACCTGTGTTTTAATCTGAGTTTTTTCCTGCAGGTGCAATAATTCTGAAGGGTTTTTAAAGTAACTATTTAACAAAGTTGCAAATTACAGTGCTGGATTCTCAGTATGGCCATTGGATTTTGTCCACAAAAGCTGTTTCCTACTACAGTTAAATCCCGAATCAAGAGAAAATAATCTAGTAAAGATGGGAAATAGATACAGATATATGAGATTTATATGCTTTCCACATTAACAGAGCTTCTGTTATAAATCCCTATTAATCAGGCATTCCATCAATAGAAAGTTTTCCATTAAATTCAAAGAGGAACTCTAGCGAGTGTAATCATGGAGCTTGTTTAATACAGTGCAATGATGCCAACATTTCCATCTCATCTATCTAGCTGCAGAGATTTTTCTGCTACTGAGCTGATCACGGGAGTACCTGAATAGCTCAGTGACAGAGTGGAAAATTCTCCCAAATATCTACAGGGAAAAAAAAATTAAAAATCCTCCTCTCTGACTTTCACCAGTTTTAAAGCAAAGCCAGCAACAGCAGGATGGTGTATTACAAATTTCAGTACAGGTGTTTACAGTTTTTCTGGGCTCGCAGCTCATGAGTTTAAAAAATGCCTCAAAAGTAGCTGTTCAGCTTCTTCATACTTTTGATTTTTCAAGGGACATCTGGACACTTCACAGGAGCAGGACTGAAAAGGTGCAGTGCCCAGGGTAAGGCGCAAATGGAAAAAGTGTTTTTTTTAAAAAAAGTATTTGTATGCTTTGTACATTGTTGCTGGTTTGTGGGTTTTTTTACAGGAGAGGAAGGAAGGGTCTAAAAGTAACAAAAGAGACAAAAGCAAGGGATCAAATAATTCGGACCTTATAAAGAAGCGCTGTGGAAGAAAACAACATTTTTTAAAGGAAACATTATACAGTCTTGTTAAAATTAAATGGTAGATATTGAGTTGGATTAGACATGAGAGAGAACAAAATGAAATGGAACAGCACAGGGAGGAAGGATGTTTAACTAACCCGGCTTCATTGGCGAGAAGTCAATGAGAAGGAGAAAGGCTTCTCTGGGATCATTAGGCTCCTGGGGAATTTCTGTTCCCTAGAGTACAGGGGGATGTTAAGGGAGGTGGGGAAGTGGGATGGAAGCTCCTCCACCTCAGGGGGCTCATGAGGCTGGCAACTTCTACAAGGCTTCAAGGATTCCCACTACACATTTTTTTTCCCAAAAACCAACACTGATATTTTTCATTTCTTTATTATCTCAACCCATCTTTTTGGTATGTCGCCTGTGGAGTTTTGTCCTGTTCAACCTTGTTTGCTCCGGGCAAAACATCCAGGGCCTGACTCTCCTCTGCATTGGCATCTTCAGCTTCCTGTGACAAAGGGCATTTCCACACCATCTGTATTTGTCTTTCTTTTCTCTCACAAAGAACTGAAAGCAAATGGCAAAATAGTGCATCTTTTAAAGACAAAACAATAGCTTGTGTTCCAGCTTGTCTTTAGTGAGATTTATAGCGTATTTTCAGTATCGCTGATATTGCAGCGCAGTCCAGGAAGGCTCTTTCACACTACATATTACGTTCCCAGTATAGCTGGTGCTCTAACCTAGTAGATTGCCAGGGTTGCAAAGTGTGTTACCATAAACTTCTCCCATGTCAGCCTATTGCACTTCTCTGTTTGGATGACGCCAGCTTCGTTTTCCACTCGTGTTTCCCAGCTCTGGGTCACCATCTTCCCCCCTTGGACTGGAGACATAACACAAAGGGCAGTCTCTGCAGGGGAAGTGGAGAACAAAAGCCTCCTGGGGGTTTCCTGGGGTTGGAGGAACATCTGGGGCAGCAGAAAAGGTTGCTTACAGGTAACCATGTTTTCACATGATCCAGAGCTCCAGGCCTGTTGCACAGTCCCAGAGAGGTGAACATCCCCATTGTTAGATGAAATACAAACAGTCAGATAGATGAAGCGGAAAATACCGCAGACACAGTGAAAGGTTCAGAATCAATTTATTTTCCACTGCTGAAGACGATCACACATACCTGGCTCATCTCGGTGCCGTGCTCCACCACTCATGTGTTGCACGCTCACCCTTCAGTAGTGAAAGCTATTTATTTGGTCCACATTGAGTTTATGCATTCTCTCTGTGTATGAGTGTGGATGGACGAGCGGAGACACTGGGAGACACACAAACCCTTGTATGTCCTCTCTGGCACTGTTTTAGCACGGTTGATCTTGACTGATCTAATACCTTAGTTTTCCCCGTCAGGCATAACTGCCGTAATGCAAATGGATTTTGAGATAAAGGAGATCCAGAGGAGACAGGGTTGGATAGCAAAGGAACAATCTAACATTTTCTTTCAGAATACAATCTTTACCCTTTCCTTACATTTATCTCTTCCTCCTGTGCCAGTTCCATGTCTTTCTCCAGACTGACGTGCAGACAATGAGGTTTCTTCTCAGGAAAGTATAATATTTCTTCCCAAGAACAACTCATGCGCTTCAAGTTTGATATGTTCTTAAAGGCATCCTTGACTCATGACCCAAGATATCATTTGTCAATGAAAATCTCTCTCCTTCTGTTTCTCTTTTGGAGCTAATAAGGCTGTGAATTTACACAGCAAATTCAATACAGCTTGAAAACCCAGTTCTGTGAGCAGTACATTATTTCCTGTCTTTCAAAGGCTTTTTAGACTTGAATATAATAGATTGTCTTTTAACAAGTACTTCCCAAAAAGTAAGAAAAGCCAGTATAGTGTAGACTTTGCTATCAACATGTTAAGCAAGTGAGCTGAAACCCAAGTTCCTCTCACGAACTCTATTTTCAGCAGGGAAAAGGTGTATTCTTAAATCATGAGGCAACGAACAGAAAGTTAAATCACAGTGACAGCAAAATGTAGTTTAATTCAAAGTTAGCAGGTCAAGAAGGGCTATGAAGGATCCTTGCATTTACCCCAAGCTATTAATTCAGATAAAAAGTACTGGCTGCTTCAGTCTTCAAGGATTTTATTTTTCATGTTTCTGCTTGTTAGCTCACACAAATGAAGAAAGGATTTTTTTTTCTCCGAGACATAAGTTTCAATTGACTTGTCTAACTTGATGGCTTGGAGTGCATTACTCAGAAAATGCCCATGTTGGAGTGTCAGAGCCAGAAGTCTAGAAAAAAAGCCTCAGTTTATGTACGTATATCTCCCATTCCCTCTTTTTCTCTGTATCCCTTATTCCATTCCTGCACAAGTGGTGCAAAAACTTGTGCCTGGCTGCAACTCCGTCGCTTCCACCCTACGGGTGCTGTAAGCCCTCCGTGACACACTGCCTTCAGCAGCCATGAAGATATATAGCAGCTGCCAGCATCTGTCCCTTGAGCTCCCCAGAGAACAATGAAGCAAATAATTTCTTTAATTATTTATCAAGGGCTGCTTCCTCAGTCAATAAATTTGTTTTGCTGTCTCCTGGAGGCCTGGCTTTCTACTTTATTAGGTTCTTCTTCCACATTCATTTGAAGCATGTTTTATTATTCATATTAATATCTACTGCAAGCTTCTTTTATTTGTCTACCTTTGTTTTTCTCATCAGTTTTATGCAATTCTTTTACTTTATTCAGTAAGCTTTTTGTCACATTTTTTTTCTGCGCTTGATGTTTTATGAGATGCGACTTGACCTTTAATTAACCTTTTAACCACTCTTTTCATTTGCTTCCTTCCCCCGTCTTTAAATTGGAAAAAACTTTGCATATGTATTATTTTAATTGACCACTGAGACATTTAATTCCCTTTCTATTGTCAGGATTTGACTTGGGGGAGAACCGGACTATTCTTTTGTGTGAAACTCCTCCAAATAAGCACATTTGCAGTTTTGTAATGAACTATTCTAATCAACAGCTGTGAAATGGCCAATAAAACAAATTTGTATTCAGGGCTTGTGCAGTGGTAGAGAAGATTAATGAATTAAAAAAAAATACAAATACAAATCCTTCTCCCCTTACTGAAGTGGAGCCTGGTTTTGGCTAAACTCTCCAACTGCCAGTAGGCAAAATGACCTTTTATTTTTTTTCCCCTCCATTTTGGCAGCCATACCAAAAGAGAATCAAGCCAACCCCAAACAAACGCCTTGCAAATTGCTTGGCTACTTTAAAAAGTAGAGAGGTTTAATTATTCTTATTTAACAATTAGGAATAGAACTGAGGCAGGAGGCAGGAGTGGGAGGAGGAGGGTGTAGGGAGAAGAGAAGAACAGGAGGTGCTTAAGGCATTGCTGTTTTTTCAGCCATCCACAGTCCGGCCCAAAATAATCACTAATCACCGATTTTGTGTTCTTCATATAAGGACTTGCTATTTTCAGGTGCAGTGATATGATCTTGCACTTGAGCATATTTAACTGGGAAAGAAGTCTGAAAGCTGTCACGCGTATCCCCATCCCTCCATACAACGTTACGGCGCTCGCCGCATATTTCATCCCAGCAGAGTTTGCCTTTCTCATCAAAGGTATATAGTGATAATTCAGCAGGGATTATTCTCTGCAAACAGCATGTTTATTTTTTATCACTACTTCCATATGCAGTTTTATAGGCTTTGGTTTTTTGCCTCAAAAATGTACACTGAAATACGAATGCAGCCAACCCCAAGAAAAACAGACACAGGAGAAAAATGAAATTAAGTAAATCTTACCGAGAGAATACAGCCTTCTCTTTTATGCCTATACAAAATAATAGTGAAATATTAATTGCATCTTGAAAAGTAATGGCACCTGCTCTAGTACAGATGATGGTTTCCATCATATCTATGTCAGATGTTGTTAATAGAATTTTGACATTTTTCAGTTGGTGGAATTTTTTGTTTCATACTTAATATCCTGCTAGGAGTGCCATGTACCCACGCTAGCACACCTCAATGGTCTTTTAAGACAAAAAAATAAATATTTTTTAATCCATAATTATGTAGAAAGTATGTATTAGTCTAGGCTAGTTTGCATATTCAAAGAGATTAATACACTCACTTGTGTAACTAGAATACCATCTGAAAGCATAATCAGCAGGATAGACAATATGGAGTATTTCTTTGCAAGTCTTCAGCTGTGGTTATAGTCACAGGTATATTTCATTATTTGGTAAGGGATGGACTCAGTGCATTATTGAACTAATCACCACTTCCGCTCATTTTCATAAATTTTAGAAATATTTTACCCATTCTGAAAAAGCAAAAAAATAGAAGGAAACCACATCCATGCCAGCTACCCAGGTAACTAATTCGCTTTTCCCCTTAAAAGCAAAAACATTTCAAAGATTATGACCTTCCTAATGGAATCCTCAAGATAAAAAACCCCACACTTTTTTATTTCTCCATCAACATTGTACCTCTCTGATCAGTAATAATCAAATTCACAGCAGAAAAAGACAGAGAGGAGATAGGATGCACTAAGGAAACTAAAAATTAGTTGGTTCAAATATGCGTAAATCTTATTATCTAAACATAAAGGCGGAAAAGAAAATTAAATGGCTGGCATTCTGAATGGTGAAAAAATATCACTAGGAAAATAAAATAAGAGAAAATAAGACAGTTTATAGTAGGGCAGACCATCATTGTACTCTGTCAGTGCAGGACCTTCATGAATGTAGCAACCGATTTTTTTTTTTCATGTTTAATCAAAAAAATTTTAAGATCTTTAAAGACATAATAATTTAAAGACAGTTTAAATTCCCCTTTGGTTTGTTTCGCAGTGTTATGGGAGGTGTTGAAACCCTTTTAGTGTGAACTAGCAAAGCACCGTGCTAGATTATTTTAAATTATTTCATACTAGATAAACCCTGACTTAGAAAAGATTGTATACGAACATGCTTTGCTCAGCCCCGATATTTTCAAGAGTACATCTATTCCTGCCTTTATGGAAAAGAAGGCAAGAATCTCCTCACAATTCTTCATTATTTCCATAGATTTGCAAGCTACCAATGTTTAAAGAGTTTATGTACATGTTATGCAAGATTCATAACATATGCTTTAAGGCACTGTATTTATAATAAGTAGAAAAATTTGCTTTTACTTAGAATACCTCAAGACATCATTTAATTTTCTACCCACAGCTGAGACTCACCAGCTGATTTGGAGTCGGTGAGTCCTGTGTTGCTGTGCTTGTTGCCAAACCAGTTGCGCATACTCCAAACTTAATACAAAAGTTTTATGCAACAGTAAGGGTTCTTTCACATTATGTTGAATAATTACTTCATAATGCTTCCCTCCCCCTCCCCCCCCCCAAAAAAAGAGACTCCACTGTTAATCCATAAACAAGGACTGGGGAGAAGAGTGGTTGCCAAGGCTGGGTGTTTCGCAGCCAACATCACATACTGTCTCCAGTGATCTTTGTCAAGCCTGGAAGGATCTGTGCATAAATACCCACAAAATTGCACTGAGTCTTCCAGAAAGTTCACCTTTCCCCCACTACCCACAAGATTCCAAAGACTGTATGCTTTTGCAGCCGCTTACTGTAACCACCTCACTGGTATCTTGTGCTTCCCCACCTATTTGAAAACGAGTTGCTCCTCTACTTAGTGCATCGATTGCTTCTCCTCTTGTTCAAGTCAAAATTTCTCTAATTAGAGTACAAATCAGAAATACCTTGGCACATACAATGTTTTACTTGGTACGAAGGAGCAGCACTAATTATTTTATGTTGATTTCTTTTTTAAAAAATCAAGCAACAAATAAATACATGGAAGTCTTTTTATCATTGGCAAAAGGTAACATATGAAATATGTCAACCTCTCAGTAGATAAAATGGAATATTGTTTGCTACCATAATGGACATGTAATTGAACCTTTTTGAAGTATAAAGGATAAAATAGATTTGAAAATAGCGTTTGAGCCTTTTTTCTCCCCTAAAATCTGTTTCAGCTTGGCATGACAACAAATTAGGAAGTCTAACTGGCTGCATTTCAAACTCACATCTTGGGCCTTTTCATTCTAGATTGAAAGTTGATGCTGATGGAAAGCCTTTTACTGAATTAAAACATTTTGGATGAGGTAGTTGGTTATGAATTAAGATAATCAAAACACTGATCTCAGTATGACTTTACAGCTCCACAGTAAAGATTTTATCATCAGATGAAAGTACAATGAGAGTTTCAGCTCTCACTTCCCATTAAGTACCAGCTTCAGCTTTTACGATTTTACCTACATTATGCATGTTGCACTTCATCATTTCATCTATATCCATATTTTCCACCACAAAGAATGTTTTTTACATGTTTGCAACTTAATCTTCATATGAAACTCAGCCATAATTGTTGAAGATGCAAGCAATTATTAAAAGCTGCACTAAAAACCTGGTATATTTGAAAACCTTCATTTTTAACTTCATCTTCTTGTGGAACATTTCTTTACAGGGTTAATAGGAAACAGTTACTTACGGAAGTGAAATTCACTTAAATACAGTGTATTTCAAAGAGACTCACCAATTTTTGTGGAAATTCATTTAACATCTGGAGTTGCTGACTCACTGTCTGGTCACTTTATCCCTTTTCATTACTTATAAACAGACCTTAATAACAGATCTTTTTCCCTAAGTCTTTCATTTTTCTAATTCCTTCTAAATCGCACCCCTCAGTAGTCTGCCAACTGGAGAACAGATACTGTTAAGATGAGAAATTAAAAGAAACCTTGCCTGAAAGCAGAGGGATCTGCGTTTTAGCACACTTTCTGCACTCCCACATTAGAGGCTAGCCAGCCTTGTGCTTAAGGATTGATCACTGGGGCACTATCTGGCCCAAGATTTAAAGACTGGTAACAGTTTAAGGAGCACACAGCTTTTTATGTGTGTTAAGCTCTTCATGTTAAAGTACCTGGTGCCCAGGAGACATTTCCAGTAGGTTTGCTTCACATATTCTACTGCAACCTTTTGCCCCAGTTTATACAAGACCTAACAGAGATATAATTCTTGAGCATCTCATGCGAAACTCTTCTTCCCTTAGCACTACTTGCTTTATTTTCTTGTATATTCTGCTTTGCTAAAGATGATCAAAATAGGCTCAAATAGCTCCAATTATGCCAAGCAGAATGCGATGTGTCAGTGTAGCACAGCAAGGATGGGGAGAAGACCAGCACATAGGAGTAACGGATCAGAGTTTTACAAGCTAACCAAAACCAATTTTATAGTTGCCTCATATAGTTGGCTCATATAGTTGCCTGTGTGTAAAAGAGTAGACAAATTTGCTTTTCTTTTTTAATCTCTCCTGCTGAATTCTAGTAACAGATTCTTACTTCCATTTCCTTCCTCAGGGAAGGCTTCCTCAGGGATATGTCTTTCCCATCAACTGTGGTCTGACTCTCCTTTATTTTATTTGAATATTTTACTTTATCATCACTGTTTTGAGGACTTGATTCCAGCCCTTGGCTGTCAAAGAGCTTGCCCTTTTTGCCCTGCCCTCCTAATAACGTTCAGTGTTTACCTATCCTAGGCTGCCAGTACATAAACTGTTTCCGGAGAGCCAGACCAGGATGAGTTTTTCCCCTAGGACCGCTTTTCTATCTAGCATTCTGTGTGTGGTTTATTGGTGTTTTTTGGTTTTAAATGGGTCTATGCACAACAGATGAAGCACATGTCAAGTAGTTTGTGGATGTTTGGTTAAGAAACCACAGTTAACCCACAGATTGTAAATGCACTGAAATGTCCATTAACCATCTCTGATTTGGAATTTCAGATTTTAAATTTCTCAATAATCCACCATTGACAGTTCTATACTTTCAGGAAGTATTAGGTAACTGGAAGTGTTAGGCACCTTTCAGAATGAACTGCCTGCATGTCTTTCTAGTGATTGCAATAAGATGCAATTTTGTGAGGCACTGAAGCAATTTGGGATGCTCACCGTAACATCCCTTAGACACAAAAGGCACACGTTGAGCTCTTCCAGGTCATCTCAGCAAAATGACGTGTGTTCCTGCTCTCCATTTACAGCCCAGTCAACAAGAGCAGTTGTGCCACCCGTTTTCTGTGGAGAAAGAACCTCCTCATCCCTTGCTCTCCACACGGCTCTTTCAATCAAAGGGGTTAGCACAGCAAAGTACACAGCAGCTGTTCAGATGCATAATCCTGAATTCTCTTCAGCTACTTTTGGTTGCATTAAGGTCATAACAAATCATATCATATATTAAAATACTCTACAGAAAAACAAGGATTGAACTGTCGACAAAGCGATTGCAGTCATCTGCTCCCTTGCTATTAGTCTGAGCCATGGACAATTGCTCATGATGTTCCATCATATTGAAGGCTGTAACTTTCTCTCCCTCTCTCCATATCAAACACAAGCCCTTTTTCCTATTGAGTGTCCTTCTGTAAAAGTTTTATGCTTTTTAAATGGGCAAGACTCCTGGATTACATCTTTTGACAAGATAGATGAGACTACTTTTCACATGAGACCAAGGAAAGTAATGAGCTGTAATCTTTGAGCTGGAAGATATCTATCTTTTTTAATTACAGGTAGATTATTTCTATATTAGCCCCCACGGCAAAAGGCATAGGTTTCTCAAAGCAGTGCTGCATCAAGAGGAAGGGATTATAAGAGCTTGGGACCTTGGCAGACAAAAAAAGATTTTCAAACTTGAGGCTATTTTGAATTGTACATGTCCATACTATTTATCTAATTCATCCAGCAGGTATTTTGACACCATTATTCACGACAAGTAATAAGATATTGCCATCACATCAGTGAGATGGTTATTAGATGGTCCCTACAAACATTTCTGCCTTAGTCTGACATGTCTCCACTATCTTTGTCAAAGGAAGCTGTAGCCCTCACATCCGTGAGAACAATTTAAACCCATTTAACCAAAATCTGTTTGCATAGATATTTTTAAATATAGATCCCCCTATGCCTGAAGGAAGGAAATATTGTCTTACTTTCTGAAGGTTAGGCTTTTTATTCATCCTTGATTTATTTTTCACAGTTTGGCCTGAAAATAATCCCTCAACTTGTCAGACTTTCTGGAACAGTCCTGTATTAACTAGCTAGCTTATACGTGAAAAAACAGAAGTGGTTTTCTCGTTGAGCTTTGCCTCCTCACATCCAGCTCCTGTAAACCACTTTCACAGCCATGGCTTTGCCAGGGAGAGCTATCACAGTAGCTGATGGAAAAAGATCAGATCGTTCTCCAGCAAGGATTTTAGAAGCTTATCACAAAGAGACATTATTCACATGGTCCCATTCTGTTTTGCTCTCAGAGACGGGGGTGGTCCCTCAAGATACATTTCTCATTTTTTACTAACAAGTTTTGCTTTTCCACTTGTGTGTGCCAATGCCTTGATAACGTGTGGACCCTTGGAGGTACACTGACAAAGACAGGATGGCTTGACCTACTACAGAGATACTTACGTCGAGCGTTTCAACTCCTTGCGATCAGCCTTGTGACTTAAAAAGGGGGGCATGACCAAGTGCCTCATCTCCAGCCTCCAAGAGAGATGCCTCTTCTTGTGGCACAGCTACTTTTCTCAGCCCTGCTCTGAAGGGGAGTGACATCCTGAAGCTACTGATATCTCAGCTGAGCCACAGAGAAAAAAAACCTAGGATCCAGGAAAACTGTAGCATGAAAGTTATCGGAGAACATCTATATCAAAATATTTATTGTTTGGAGCCAAATTATGTCAGAGTTCTGTTAATGGCATTTCTCTCTTTTTTTTTTCTTTTAAATTTAAGTTTATGTCATGTGAATGGTCCTTGTTTTGTGTGGAAAACAATTACAAAACACAGAGGTTCCCTGGGAAGCAGCACTGATTGGGAAATTTCACACAGCCCTGCTCTTTTTTTAAATTTATTTCTCAGTGCTCTGTTGCAAACACTTCCAGGACTGAATCTGTGCTGAAACCCACTGAGCCAAAAGAAAGAGTGTGGCTGCTTGTAAGGGATGAAGAATGATATAGACACTTCTACATCTTGAGGAAATAGGAAAAGTAAAGATAACAACATGGAGAGAAGCAAAGGGGAAGACTTAAAACAGAAGCAAGAAGGTGTAAAGGGGAATCAGATAAAGAGACAAAGAAAAGTCGAAAAGAAACTTGGAAGTGAATTTAGGAAGGAAGTGCGTGATGGAAGACGTCTTTGGCACACCTCATCAGTTATTGAGGGGAGCACTCTACACCTGGAAATTATTAGGTGAGCATTCAAAAATAAAGCTGAAAAGCAGAAAGCTGTAACAAAGTGAACTCATACTAAAGAAAGCCTTTAACAAGTTTTACTTCCTGTATTGCACCTCACAAGTTATATAACTTTACATTTAATGGATATTCTCAACTGGAGTCCTATTTGTGAACTGGAGGGAATGCTATTAGTATGCTAATCAGTTCTGCAGAATAAATTGGTTATAAGAGTGGGGTTCTAGGAGAAGGTACAATAGGGGAATATTTTTTAATTAGCACACTATGAAGTCTATTCTCCCCTTGATGCCTGTGCATATCCCCTATTGACATTAATTTCAGCCGCACATCTATTCAAATCAAGGGAGATTGCGCAACTCTGCTCCATCGCAATCTGAACACATTCACAGGAAGGGATGATGGCCACCCTCTAATCTGACGCTACAGAAGTGCTGGCAGGTTCCAAGCATGACTCTTGCAGTAGGAAGCATTGCTTATGTCCCATCAGGCACTCCCGTTTGAAGGTATGTCAGTGCTCACACACAGGATGATGTGAGAGTTCAACCTTAGTTTCAGTCGACTGCCAGTTTTTATAGCAAATTACAGATGGGCTTAGTGCTTATCCTGGACTCAGGTTAAACTCACATTTGCTGCAGATGGACTTGTAGAGTTTATCACTGCTGTTTGAAATACCTGAGAGAATCAGTCCTGCAAAACAATCTTGCTCTCTGATTATTTTTTTTATTAAAAAAGCTTCTTATGTTCACAAGCCTCAAATGAACCTTTAGAAGAGTTGATGGAGAAAATAATTAAAGCACCAAGAAAAATGGTGTTTTGGGAATCATAATGTCAGTAATGAAAACAGGCAGTTTTCAGAATTTGCAGTTTGGTGTGTGGATGTTATCACTTGAACCACATTCTTTTAAATTCCTTTCCTCCAGTATCAGCCACCCTCAGGAGAGATACAGTGTTTTCAAAGTCAGTGTGCAAAGCCATAACTTCCATTTCCTATATAATCTCACTGGCCTTATGCTAAAGCTTTTCTACTTGATCCCTCAAACTTTAAGAGTTTGATCCCTCAAACTCTTAAACAACATAAAAAGTTGTCTTTTTATTCTCATACTTTTGGTCTGCTAAATTTTAATTGCAATGTTAATATAAAGTACTTTGGAATAAATTCTTTTATCAAGAACCTTGAGGCCTACTTGTTGATGAAAAGTCTCACTTAAGAGCTGGATATCACATAGCCAGGAGGCAGAGGACATTGTGGAGACTCAGCAGCTACAGGAACCCGCCTGGACGTGTTCCTGTGTGATGTGCTCTAGGTGACCCTGCTCTGGCAGGGGGGTTGGACTAGATGATCTTTCGAGGTCCCTTCCAACCCTATGATTCTATGATTTCTACAAAAACTAGACATCGAACACCTCTGCAAGCTCCAAGGTTTTCTAGGTGCATCTCACATGTGTTACCCAACTGGGTGGGGAGTAAAATACAGCTGAACATACTGAAGCTCCTATTTACTATAACATGGCCAGGTTCCCATCCTATCCTTTCATTTATTTATATTATACATGGAATAATTCAATATAATCCTAGATTTAAATCCTTGAGAGAAAGTTAAGATGCCTCTATGATATTCTTGACCGAAGTTTCAAAAGAGCTCCATCATTACTGTAGGATCCTCTGGAAAGTCAACTTTAATTTCCTGTCTTGCAGGTAAAGGATAAATGGCAGCTCAGTTGTATTTATTTCTGAGTAAATTTATTTCACTGAATTAAAAGGTTTTAACATTATTAGATCACAATACTGTCTAATAAAAAATAAAAGATCGTTGGGGGTTTCAAGGACCTCAGCCTTAACCTCATTGCAATAACCAACTCAAACATATGCCTAAAGATTATTAAAATGCTGAAGAAATACTATATTAGAACATATGAATATAAAAGTGTCGGTTAATTGATCTACACATCAGGTGTCCAAAGCCTTATCTCCTTTATCTCAGGCTCAAGAGATACTTATAAAGACAACTCTCCATTTTATTTTTTTTTTTTTTTTTTAAATACAGGCTAATAATTAATCTTTTGGAGGAAATAAGAAGATAGTTAAGATGTTCTGGAACTGTCTGCTACTGAACCTAAATCTTGGAGATAAAAGAATTCAAGGCTACAGATGAGAATAGTAAATATAAACACAGCAAATACAACCCCAACCTCCTAAAACCTCCCTGAAACCAATAAATGGGACACATCACAAATACAGCTTCTCTAATTGGTATGGATTTTCTTCTGCAACCTGACTTCAGACCCCGATTGAAGGGCTGGAGGGCATTTACAGCACTTTGCCTAACAGAGACCATGAGCCTCTCCTGAATTAATTCTTGAGAGAACCAGAGCAGATCATCCGGGAAAACCTGTAGTCTCAAGCTTGACAGAGAATCAGCCACAACCTATTCTCCAACAGTTAATCACCTTAACTACAAGCACTGACAATATTTCTGGAGTGATTTAAACTCCTAACTGCTACTAAACTAGAAGAATGTACTTCTTATGTCTGCGTTCCCTGTTCATGGTGGGTGATTAAAACTTTAATATTTTCTTGCATGGTGGTCCAAACTTTTTCATTTTAAGAACTACATATTTCTTTTCATGGAGTTTCCACTGGTCAAATATGAAGTTAAGATGCTTTCAGCCTGCTCTTCCTATAAGGGCTGATGTCGACTTGCAGAACAGACCAACGGATTTACAGCCACAATAAGTCGTAGACAAGATGGGACTGATGGACATGCTGGATTTGGGCTAACTGCTTAACCTCTCTGATTCTGAGATTATAGGAGTTTAACCTAATTAAGACAAGTTATCCCAAATCTTTTAACAAGTCATCCTTGAGGTCCTTTCACTGCTCCCATCCTTTCTATCTGCAAATTCAAGGACTAGGTATGACACTATTAGCTGCTTTGGTGCCCCTTAGGGCAGACTGGACCCTTAATTCCTATTTCAGTTTTCCTGGTCCATACATCACTGATCTCATAGTAGAAATATGTCTTTTCTCCCCAGAATATTAGCTCATTCGATTCTCCCAGTGGTCAAGCAATCATGAACTCTGATACAAGGGATTCAGCAGAACCACGTGAGCAGAGGTGGAGGCAGAGCCCGGGGTTAGATCAGAACGAGTGTACTATGAATCTGGAACCCAAGCTGGAGCCCTGCCAAGGGTCTGACATTTATTAGCCAGTGTGGTATGCAATGCTGATGGGTTTTGCTAAAATATTAATGAAATTTATCTTAGTAACATGGTGTGGTCATCCGTATTAAACTAAAAGAAAAAGCGTATGGAGCATAATCTCAGCCATTACTAGGTTGGAGGCTCATGTTCGGCATGGTTAGCCACTAAGGGCTTTCTTAGAACAACTGTTTCCCAGATACAAGACCAACATCAGTTGGTCTTGAAGATTCATTCTTCCTGGGTATGATTTAATTTATGGTTGCACTAAAATGCCTTTTTCTTAATCTGGATGCAAAAAGGTGGTCCATATACTTTTGTATCAGTGATTCTTGCAGACTTGCTCAGTAACAACTATTTTTCCTTTGAAATTATAAATAAAATGCCTAAAATAACAAAGGGATAAGAAATTCCTGGAGTCCATCAGAAAAATAAATACACAGCTAGTATAGATCAGTTATTAGAGTTAGTCTGAGCCCTGTCAGCCAATTTTTAATCCATTTTATGTGAACTATTTTGTATCTCTCTATTTTTTTAATCAGTGTCATGCAGTACCAAGTCAAATGCTTTATACAAGGCTATTACATGAACATTATTATGGTTATCAACAAAATTTGTAATCTCATTCACAAAAAAGTAATTTTGACAGGATCTGCTTTCCCTAAGCCCACGTTGATTGGCATTAATTAGATTTCTACCGTTAATCCTTCATTAATCGAATTCTACATCAGCCATTCCAGGTCCAGTATCAATCTGACAAACATGTAATTACCAGGGTCATCCTATTTTACTCTGTTAAATACTGGAACAACATTTGCTTTTCCTAGCCTCCTGGAACTCCCCCACCGTTCCTAAACTCATTTAAAAATTCACAATAGCAGCTGGAGAAACTAAAGTGCAGCGCACACTCTTATCAGCCGCTGCAAGATTTGGCAAACTTGTAGTAGCACTGGGCTGTTCAGGGCATTGCTTTGAGCTTTCTCATTGGTCGCAGGCTCACAGCAATGTTGCAAAAGATGCAGCCTTGGTCAATTAAGCCAGGCTTTTAATAAACAGAAGGTAAAGAGAAAGAGATGGGAAAGAGGAAATAAGACAAAAAAGAAAAGGGTGTATGAAGCAGAGTTGACAGCAAACCCCATTTCATATTCCATGCCCTGAAGAGGGTGTCCTCATGAGGTCCCTCTGCAAGTGTCCTCTCCAGCCCAGGTGAGGAACCCTATGGCCAAGCGAAGGCCTGGGGACAATCCATGTGTCCCTGGTTCTCGCCCTGTGTTCTTCGGATCTTGCTATAGAAAGGTCAAGAGTTTCACCTCAGCTCTACCCAGAACCCTGCTTTTATCATGGCAACCAGAGTCTGGAAGCAAGTCGTATGCAAATCTTCAGTTGACTTCTGTGAGGTTTTTAAAAATGTCTCAAAGTTGTTGGCATCTTCAAAGTGCAGTTCTGGATGGTTCTTCTTTCATAGTAAAGAGATGAGATAGGACAGTGGCAATAGTGGTGTTTGCCTTTGTTACACATTATCCTCTCACCAAAGCTCTCCTTCTGATATTGGGGATGCACTGGGGATTAACACCTGTATTATCCTAAACATGGAGCTGGTTTTCTCTAGCTATAACCATTAGGTACCCAGACTAAAACACCTACAAATTTGGTATGGACAGAAATGCATGGACCAGAAAGCTGGTTTTAAAGTACAGTTCTGCAGTTGGTGTTTTCTGGTGACCAGCTGTGGCTGTTCTGGAGGTGGGCTTAGGTGCCTGCATCTCCCACACGCTGCAGAAGGCAGCCTAGGGACCACCTCAGGGGCTGACCTGTGAGGCTAGTGATCTCCAAGTCTCCATTTTAAATGCTTTTTCTTCCAGTTCACCTTTCTAATCATCAATCAAAAGCCTCAAGTCTCAGAAAGCTCCAAGGATGTAATGAGTGGAAATGTCAATATTGCCTTTATTTTGTCATCTAATGATTCCTGGTGTCCAACCCACCAATTTTATTCCATTCTGCTCTGACCCTCTTCTATTTACCAGCAGTTATCATCTGAACTCAATCTTAGTGTGGTTTTGGTAGCCCCATTTCTTTGGGGTAGTTTTGTACATCTCATTTTGCATTCTATCAAGCTATATCACTTCAGAAGGCTGGAGGATTTGTTGAATTTTCAACCCTTTTCCAACAAGGAAGCACATGTTATAGATAACTCTGCTAGACAAGACTTTTCTTCAAAAAGTCCTTTTTTTTTTTTTAATGGTAGAAACTTGGAGTAAGATTAATATTAATCTATAGAAAAGAACAAGATAGAGATAGATTTTGCCTATTAAATTTAAAAATGACAATCTGTTAAGTGTCTACTAAGTACTGATAAATTAAAATGAAACACCAAGAGAAGTACATATGACAGGCTATAGTGTATTAAATGGTTTCATTATCCTCTGATATAATGAATAACAAATGGACTTGGAAATTGATGCAATGTTTTGAAAGAACTATTCCTGTAGAATTACAATAGAATTAGGCTGAATTTATGTTTCCACCATTACAATTTTCACTGCCATCTCACAATGTTAGCTGGGGGTTTTAATGTCTGTTTATGTGCATTTCTTGAGTAGAATTTGAAATTAGTTGATCAGTTATCATGTAACAACTGCTTAGGAATAAATCCATATTAAATTAGAAAAACTAGGTAAGATAAGAATGTAGCATTTGTAACATCCATAGGAAAAAAAGTAGTCACAGAAATATGTTTAAATTAGAAATGAACTAATTTAATTAGGTATTAAAGTAGCCAGTGTTCACCAAGATTGTGCTGCTTCTGTATATTCTAAATAAGTTTTCTTGCAGCACAGCCTTGTTATCACGTTAAAAAATTTTTAGTGTGTTATACCTGAAAGATTGCAACAGATTAAATTTTGTTCAATAGATTTTACTACTGAACCAGACTATTTAAAATTCTCCATGAAATGTAAAAACGGATTTAAAATGTATGAACAGGAGCATGCAGTGACATAGGGCAGATGAAAAAAAAAGTGCAATTTAACATAAAGTATTATTAGTAATAACATTGCAATCAATCACCCTTCTTATCTACTCATATGTCTTTAGATTATATCTTTTAAAAAGCCCTAGTGAAGACAAATCATACTGCGCTGAGCTGAGCACTGCAGCTGGGGTTTTCAAAGGACCACGGTGGAATTCATCACTTCGGTGCCCAGCTCCTCGCTGGAGATTCACACAAGCTGGTCCTTCTGTGTTCAGAAAAATTAAACCATCTTTTGTTCAAGAGAGAAAAGAAATTGAAGATTCCTTTTTTTTTGAAGAAAAACTTCAGAAACTCTCTGCTCTCCCCTGTATTTTAATATAATACGAATGATGATAAAAACTGTTAGAACTAAATAAATACTTGAATCTAAAACGTTATTTTGCAGAGGTTTTTAGCCCTCTTCTAATAGCTTGTTAGGCAGAACAGGTTTTTGTTACTCTAGCCATTTCTCTCGGTACTGCCTGCTGAGTAATTCCAAGGTCACAGAAAGGAAATTCAAAAAGAAAATCTAGGGTTGGGGAAAAGGCATCAAGTTCTCCTTTGCAAAGAGCTCTAGGGTCTGAAGAGGAAGACCAAGAGACAAATGTAGTTTCAGCATCATTCTGTGTTGTTTTCTCTCTTGCTTTATTCTTTCCATCTTGTCAACAATAAATAAATAATGTGTCAGAAATTGAGGAAATTAAGAGGTCACAACAAAAACAACCAGCAAAAGAGATTGCAATCTGAATTATCAAGGGGAAAGACATTTGGAAGTGAAGTGAAGCTGGTGCCAGCGTGTGGAAGAGAAAAGAAAAGCAGCAGAAACAAAAAAAAGTCTCAGCGTAGAAACAAACCCAGACATTTGCTGTAATTAAGCTGATAACACTCAGGTGATAGGATGCAGCCTGGTGCCTGGCTGCCATCAGCTCTCCTACTGCTGCCAGCCCACAGGATTTCTGCAGCAAAGGTTGGGGATGTTACCCACCCTCGACGGGAGGCAGAGAGCTGTCAGAGAGTCTTGTTTGCTGCGAAATGTAGTCGGAGGTTTACCTTGAAATGGAGTTTGCCAGCCCGCCTAGTGTTGCAGTTTAATCAATACTTCATTTTGATATCTCTCTTACATTAGGACTAAAATGAACTTTACAGTCAGCTCAAAGCATCTGAAATTCTAGCAAATGCCCCCGAAACATCTCTTCCACTTTTCTCCCTGGACAGCTAGGTGTTAATAAGCAGCAAGTTTAAGGAGGTAGTACTAAAGCACTCCTAATCCGTGGCAGCCCAGGAGGAACTAGAGGCCACTCACTCTTGTTTGAAACTGTATGAAAAGGTCCAAATATATTGGACACTTTTAAATTCTCCATTTCTTTACTTTTCCTCTTGTCTCTGCCATCCTCTTCTGTAAGAGACAGCAAACCATGCCGGCAAGAGAATATATTCCAGGCATAGGAATATGAAGACACTAATTCATGTGCAGTCTGTTCTTTTCCAAACTTATGCTAATATTACATGCAGAAAGCTGCTAGAGTTAAAGGACAGAATGGTTAGCTGCATTGCTGTCCTACGACCAGCCCAAAGCTGCTTACCTGATAGATTAAATGAAAACCTTGCAGTGTGTGTGCAGATGTGTGAGGTATTCGAGTGGCTAAGAGAGGAGAAACAGTGGAGCTGCGAGTAGCTGGGTCTTGAGCCAGCTCCTTGCTAGGGAAGAAGCTTAAAAAATTGCAGAATATTCTTCTTTTCCACATCCATATTAAAACAACACTGTGGGGGCTACAGTCTTGCTGCGTATCTGTTGTCTGCGAGGACTAACTTGCAGGTGGTTTAACTGGGGAGTGTTCAACCAAAGCCATGGGGAGATGCCTTCTCCCACATGAGAGGTTTTAAATAAATCCATACAGTTAACCTGCTTCAGGTTTATCTTCAGAAAAGTGCCTCTCTGGCTGGAGCACGGATTCTTTTGATATTTGTGTGATCTCATCTGATCAGCTAAGCACTCCTTTTGCTAGAGACAGCCTCTGTTCGGTTGAGGGACTGGTGAGCAAAAGGGTATGGTCTCGTACCCGCCACAGTCCATGAGGAGCGGCAAAGGGGATCTCAAAGACCATCTGCAGCATCAAGCCTTGTCTGTCTCAGTGGAAAGATTTCAACACAGCATTGAGAGTACAGTGCACATCAAAGGAGTGATTTAACCTGCTACTTAGGAGAATGGTACTGTGAAAAAATACAAAGTCTTACCTGAAATTAATAAAAGGCAATATTGCACATTTCTTTCCTTATCTTGTTCCAAATAAGCTTTCTATGTAGTTCTTTCTTATTATACTTCGAATTATGCGGCATTTCTAAAGATACTACTACTAGTCCTTATTCCATTTCCCAGTGAGTGTTTTTCATGGTAATCACATATTCAATTATCTGTTGTATGACTTGCATTTAACTTAGACTATGAGTTTGGGTGGTGTCTTTTACAGATTCTCTGTTCTGAAGCAACTTTGATTGATGGCAATCACCTAAACAGGTACAGGATCAGCAACTTTCCTCAGCAAAGACAACAGTATAGGGTACATTTATAGTATCCTTGTTTATTAGTTGTGGGACCAGAGTTCTTGTAGGTCAGCTAATCTAGCGGGAGGTGAGGCAGGAGGTTGGCTGCACTGTTGGCACAAGCAGTCACGGGCAGAGCAGGCGTCAGGAATGGAGATGCAGGAAGGGCCTGAGTCACTTTGGGGTTTGAAGCTCTAGGAAGCTGCGCCAGGTGATTTTCCACACAGCTGTAGATACTGTGTCTTACTTTGCTGAGGTATTTTGGCCTTCCCATGTGCGGTGTGAAGAGTTTGGAAGAGTCGGGACTATGGCTTCCTCTCGGGTCCAGGAGCTTAAACCGTAAAGCAGGAGTGGAAGCTGTTACTCTGTGGGCTGTGGAAGATGTCACCCCTATAGAGCCAGCAGGAGACCATCCTGAGTTCACAGCTCCTTCTCACACAGTGCAAACTGAGAAGAGATATGCCTCTTTTCCCTCATTGAAACTTTGGGGATTTCAGATGCCTTACCTTCTGTAAGGCATTTTCTGAAATTACGGAGTCTGTGAAAGTTCACTCTCCACTTTGTTATTCATTAAATGCCTTCAGCTCTTTAGTATGCCACAGTGTCCTCCTCCTTCTGAGAGCCAGAGAGAGAGATGACAGAGCAAAGGGCAGCACAGACAACATCAAGAAGCCAGAAAAGCAAGGAAAGCAGGGAAATATTGTTTCATCCTTTTCTTACAGCCATTTCTTTCCATACCAAAAGGCAGCATGTGGGCTGAGATGCTTCACTTTGCATTTTACACAGGAACTGCAGGAACTCTTCTTCACTTATCGCTGAAGGGAATGGCCCAGTGTAGTTCTAGTCAGATGGTATTAAACCATGACCATTAAACCAACCTACCATTGGAAAGCGAGGAGAAGAGCTATTGAAATATTCAGCTTTCAATTATAATGTAACATCTACTACATCAGATTATTTATCTGGGAAGGAATGGGCTGGTGCTTTCTTCCTGTTAGACTAGCTCCTGTTCTTCAAGGATGCTCATCAAGATTGCACTTAAGTTATATAAAATACTTGAGAGGACTTTCTCCTTTTCAGTTGCTTCTGCTATTTATTTTCTTACTCTATAAACTCAAGCTTTGATGGCCTATTCTTTTTTCCCACGCTTTCCCTCACCTTTTGTCTACTGAATTTATTAATAGCTGTAAATGGGTTGCTGACACACCCAGGAATTACCCATGTGCTCAGACCCCTTTTAAGATGCAGTGAGACGAGTGAAGAAAGATTGTTAAGTGCCTCAAATATCAAGCTGGGATTTAGGGAGCACAGATTAGACTCTCCTCAGCAGATTTCCTAAAGACTCTGGGGGAATGCTCTTCTCCCCTGGGTTTCAACCCTGTCCGGAAAGCATGGGTCCCTTTCCTTCTCCCTGAGCTGAATGGTAGTGGTGGCATTCAAATCCTGTAACAAGTAGGAAATAGCTATATTAGCTTGTAATAGAGCATTTCTCCACTTATCCTTCTAAAAGTGCCATAGTTCTCTTCCTATAAAAGAGATCTTCCTTTAAAATCAATTAATTGAGTGTAAGGTAGGCAGTAGGAGCCCTGTACCTGTTACTACTGGAGGTCATCTCTCTTAAACCCTTCAGAGGGAACTCATCTTTTGCCCAGACACGCTCTCCAGCGAGCATCCAGTCCCACCAGCACTTCAGCCTCAGCGCTAAAATCAGCTACGTTTAAAGTCCAGGAATTTTCATAAGGAAACTCATGTTGCTCTGCAAGCTGCTCCATAAAAGAAAGCAAGAGTGGCAGAGTGGGCCATGGAGACACGGAAGCAAAAAATTTTGAAGACTAATTGTGATTAATATATTCCATTTCTGCTGTGAGAATTATTATTCACGAATATGTCTTGCAAACACAATGTGACAGGACTAAGAAAGTATACAGGCATGTTCCCCTATTCTTAGCTCAGCATATAGCAAGTTTCTGTTTTGAGGCAAGGACTCATTTTGCAAATCACATTTGAACATTTTTAGGATAATTGAGGCAGCTGTTGGTAAAAATCTGCTTTAGCTTGAACATAACTTGAATGTTTATAGTAATGTTTATAGTAAGTAAACTGCTATTCCTGAGTACTTGGTGAAACAGAAAGGAGAAACCACTTCATTTCTTACCTCAGTACAACTTCTGTGAGTATTGGCTGAGAAGTTGCTCAGTATTGCTAAGTGAAGAGACCAGTTTCATGGTGAAGGAACTGAGAGTGTTTAACTCAGTTCCTCTCTCCCTACGAAGGCAAGACCTCAAATCGTTATATCATCATAGTAAAGCATTTTTCGAGTGAAATCACTGGGGTTGAACAGGATGCACATGGGGCATGTATCTGAAATTTAAAGAAATCAACACCTTGTAGTATGTTGGTAGACTATAAAGCCTATAGGCAGAACATGCCCCTGAGAGTGTATTTACTTGTTGCCCTGCAAAATAATGGCCATTTGGTGTTTGTGTCATCCACAGCAGCCAATGGCTCCACTTGCTGCATTATAAAGCAAGTGAATCCAAGTTGTAACCTTTTTTTCCCCCCAGAATTGTGGAGATATCAAACAAGCAGCTTTCCTTGGATCAACACACACAAATAAGCAAACAGAGATGACCAGCAGCAGCTATCCCTGTGTCTTCTCTTAGCTTCTGGAAAATTAGGTGTTTCAAATTAACTTAGCCTTTTTTACAGAAAGGTTACATGAACTTCAATTACTTTGCATTATAGCAAGGCCTGGAGCCTGCCCACCAACGCTGCTGGAAGGTAAATAGTACAAGGTAACTTTATTGTTTGCCTAACCCCTGAGCACGATACCTAAATAAACAGGAGAATCAGAGAATGGCAATTCAGAACTGTTGATTGAAAAAACAGATTCAAAAATTTTGATCAAACTCTACTGTAACATGCACCTAGAGGAAATGTAATACTGCAGTTTAGAATTAGTCCTGTTACAGAGGAGGAACAACGTTAGATTTCCTAGCTAGATATCATCCATGTCTCATAACATCTTTATTATCCCAAAATGGAAATGTAAACTTTTGATCTGTTCTAGGGTGAAAGAATCTTCCTTTTTGGCCAGTTGTCCATCACCAGTTAAACAGACTTTCCAACTGTCTTGTACTCTATCCCACCTTTGCCGTGCCTACAGGTTCAATGCGAAGCAGAACATGTGCACAGAACATGGCATGTCTCAGGGCATTCATTTTCCTGTGCCTGTAACATACCAATGATCTCTTCCATGAACTAGACCAAGTCAGATGGGAGATTCCCTTTAGAAATTATGTGTGAGACTGAGACTCCAAACCTGCTCATGATGAGGCAGGATCATGCAAAGTTAATGAACACTGAGCTAATGTTTCTGTATCGCACACACGATTAACAAAGTTCACAGATTGGTACTTGTCTGTCAGGCCCCAGTGCTGCCATTTGAGGAGTTTCTTAACAATAAAATTACTATTGAGTAACTGACGTTTCTTTTTGCCTGTCAGAATATATACGAGCTGTTTTTTACAGCTAAATTTCTCTTGAAACGTATGCAGGCATGTATTTCCTGCTTCCAAAGTGAAAATCAGATTACTGTCTTGAGTACTCACTGGAGTTCTGATGAATGTTTATTTGGCACCATGTTCATACTGTTATGCACAAGTGCATAGAATTAAAATAATAATTTCTACTTGATTTCATGCTTCTCTGGCTTAATGGTCTCTGCTGTTTTTTAGCAGATCCATTATACATACTTAAATATAGAAAAGACATACTGCAAGGAAAAAAAAAAAGAATAATCTGGTGACCAAATTTACTCCAAAGTGAAGTTGGAAGGAAAATTGCAAATATGACGTTTTCTAGGATGTCTTTCCTGGATAATATGACACTAGGGTATTCATAATAATCAGTAGCATACCCAAACACATTTTCTGCTAGGCTCTACAAAATCCTGACAACTCCTGTTTTTCCTTTAAGTGCAGTTGAATGTAATTAGCAAATTGCTCGAGGCTTGATTAAAATGTCATTTTATGAATCTGCGGTATCTTTAGCGCCTTTTCTAAAGCCACTCACTACCTGCTCAGCTTAACCCCATGCCAGTCAAAGATCTTGTCACCAAGTAAAGGGAAATTATTATTTAATTCTGCAGATGGACAACATCTACTGCTTCCCATTCAACACAGATGGGGAGTGCCCAGAGTGGCAGGAAGAGGTACCAAAAGGCTGCTGAAACGTCCAAGCAGAACAGCAGTTGTCATTTTGGGTGTCAAAGCCATGCCTTGGAAAAGCAGTGCCACAGAGTGTTGATGCTCAGGCAGCCTTATCTGTGCAGTGACTCGGGAGAGATTTCAGGGAAAGAGAACTGAAGATAATGTAAATACAAGTGATGGTGTGTAACATGTGCAAGCAAACATTCCCACCCCTGAGCTACACCACCACTGTTTACTGCTCACAACTCCGTTGCCCTTCAGCTTTCAGACAGTGCCTTATTTAAATCTGCTATTTCATTCAGGCTTGGGTTTAAAAGAGTGGGGTCAAAGCAGCTTCAGTTCCACTGAGAGTAATTGGGAGCTGCAGAAGTCAAATACTACCATTTTGTACTGCAGCAAATGGACTTTCAGTGGGAAGGCTCAGGCATCTGTTCTGGGGAGGCTGCACAGATCTCACCATCAACCTCAGCTTCTTCAGCTGTTGTCACCATCTAAAGAGATTGTTTGGTTTGTTGTTTTTTTTAAAAATTTTGATTAGCCTCCCTTCCTTCTCTCAGAATCCAAGTGATTTTTATCTCTGTTTTGCCTGGGGAAAATGCACTGATATTGCTTAACTTTGCAAGACCTATTTATGCCTTATACTCTCAGAGGATCTCACACCAGGAGAGCTGATGTACTCTGGTGATAGCTCCGTAAAACAGAGCTCAGCCCCTCTCTACTGCCATACGTGAAGACACACGTTCACACACGTTAACATGGAAAACATTTCGTAACCGCCGTTCTTTTCCTGTTGCCCACCTTCCTGGTCAGCACTGTTCCTTCCATGTAGCTTCTTGTGTTCTTCCAAATTCGGCTACTTTGTGCTGAATTCTAGCAATATCGGCATATTAGCTGATATAAATAAATAATGGAAGGAAATCTAAGGTTTACCCAAGCACCTGTTAGTACAGCTTGTCATGTCTAGCATTTTTAATATGACCCATTTTTTCCTCCACGAGAAAGAAGGCCAGAATGTGAGCATTTATTTGGAATTCTCTAGCACAGTGATGTTATAACCAGGAGTGTTTTACAATTATGTCTTCATTGTCTCAACACAAATCATGCTTTAAATGATTAAATAAATCTTAGCAAAGGCATAGGATTTTCTGCGCTGCTGTCTTTGAGTGATTTGCATGCAAGTGAAATAGATTTGGATCTGTCCCTGAAAAAATTAATTTTCTAGGGAGCTGTGAATTTTACATGTTTAATTATTACATAAGCATTTTTGTTTGGTATTGTTCTGGTAAGTCTATATTTTATTAGGCCTCTGATGATTTATAATAATAAATGTTTGTTCAGCAACAGCTGGTCTCAGATCATTATCCTATCCAACATACTTTATTTATCCCGCCTCGTTTTTATCCCTTGTGTGTTTTGTTTTCCTACTCTAGTCACAACATTTTAGCTGGTAAGAAGTCAAGCTCCCTTTGAAAATAACTCATAGCAAATTAAGTTCAGACCTTTCTGGAGCAGACCTTGGGTAGCAGTTGAACACGAAAGCTGCACCACCTGCAGAATTTGTAGCATGCTCTTGATGGCTGATGATTGCTCCTGTAGTAAGGTGCCCTCCGACCTTCCCACAGAGTTGTTAGCCTCTTAAAAAAATAGACTTATTGCTTTGGCAGCAGGCTGGATGCTAGTAACTGATATCAGTGGGAGTCCTCCTCTTGGTACTGTCAAGGAAGAGAAAACTACAGACTGTTAATGTCATGGTCCTTTGAAGTTTTCAGCTTGCTTTACATCTAATGCTCCAACGGAGACGTATGTCTCTAGTATAACAGGGAATGAAATAACGCCCGTCTCAGGTAACGCAGTGCCCTGGTCCGGGGGGCAGCGGGGCCAGGCCCGGGCCCACAGCCGTTGCCGTGGCAACCGGGGTCAGCTGACCCGGGGGTTGCCCCATGGAGGGGTCGCACCTGTGGGGAGGCGGGGACAGGTCAGGTGACCCAAACCGACCAATGGGGTGCTCCATCCCGCCCGCCATGATGGGTATAAAAGCTGAGGGAGGGAAGGGCTCTGGGCGGCTTGTTTTTGGTGGGATGGTTCTTTGTTGGCTCCTTGTCTTCAGTGGCTGATGTCTGAGAGGACCCTGCCAGCCCATCTGCCTTCTGCTCCCGGTCACTGTGTTCCAGTTCCCATCTGTCACCGAGTCCAGTCTGGAACTCTCCCGGTGCCTGCTAGTGGCATCTTCCTAGGAACTTGATTTAGTTTTGTATATATTTATATATATTGTATCTATTTCAGCATTTATTTTATTATTAATATTTAATTGAAGTAGTTTAGTTTTTTCTAAACCCATACATCTCTTCATCTTTCTTCTTCCTTTCCGTGGAGTGGGAGGTGGGGGAGAGTATCTCTCATCATTGGCCCACCTAGCCGAATCCATGCCACTCGGATAAGGGCTGCTGGTGCAGAGGCACAGGAGATATGCCAGCCTGGTTCTGCTCTCCTGCCTCCAGAACCAGCCTCCTGGCGGTATTCTCAGGTCCACCGTGCTCTTAGTGGGATGCAGTCGTCATGCAGTCCTGAATAAAAGCCATACTGCTTACGATGGCACCATCTACGTCTGCCAGAAGGAAATACTGAGGAATATGTTATGGCTTTGGTTTTGCTTTTTGGGAGATAGAGTGCTTATCTTGTGACTGGAGGGACATACCTTATGCCATTTGTAACATACAGATCTGAATGTTTTCCTGATCAGATCAAAGCACAACCAGGAGGAGGAAGGGAGAAATAGAGACCTTCATTCAGCTGCCCAGGGTTAACCACAGGCATACAGGAGATTTAAGTTCAAATCCATCCTCCTTATTTGAAGCAGAGAATTGAATTTGACACCTCTCCTCATCCCAAATCAGAGTGCATTAACCATGAGACCAGAGAGTCACTCCCTCAGGTTTCCTCTACCTTCATCTCAAACACAATTAAAGTTGACATTATTTGAACACAGAAGTAACTTCAAGCGAATAAGGGAGAGATTGGGTGCATCTCAGATGTCATAGTGACTACAGAATTTTCCTGGAGGAACAGTAAGAAGGGCAGCAAACCTGAACTCAGGTGAAGCAGAGAAATAGAAGATGCAGAATACTGAGACCGATAATGTCACAAAGCGTGGGTCTAACTCAAAGTCTACTGAAATCATGAGCTGTATTTCCACTGACATTACAGAGCTTGAATCAGCACAGGGATATACAATTTGGACATTTTTTTAATCATTTCTTCACATTTTTAACTGACAAAAAGGGAAGTGACTGTCACAGAATTAGAGATAACAGAGGGATTGGTACAGTGACTATTGATCAAAAAGCAAAATAAATATTCTATCTAAATAAATAACAAGCAAAGCATGACCTTCAGTAAAAGAGTTTTAAACCCCTATTTAAATTTTTGGATATGTAATGCTGTATCAAAAATAGTTTAAGATACGTTCATGTGGAGATCCACCTCTTTTGAGAGTGTGTAACTTAGCATTCCAAAATTTGCAGTCTTACATGACAATTAATTCCATGAGGAATTCAATGCGGACTTTTCATTCTGTGAGGCTAATATTCCAAAGAAATCAGAAAATCACTGAATTTAATTTCTTATGCTCAGAGGTCAATAGATTTATAGAAAGAGAGCAGCCATACGTCAAGAAAAATTCCAAAATGCAAACCTCAAATAGAAGGGATGAGGAATTTTGTTTTCCCTTTGCTGATATAATTTTAGTTTTTAAACTTGGCTTCACTCCACCATCCTTCACCACCTGTCCAGGTGTCTTATTGTGGGAAATGCCATCCTTTACTATCCCTACTTTGATTCCTTTGGCATCATTACAAGTGCCAGGTTCCTACCAACACTGAGCAAGGAACTCTCTTATAAAACATTAGAAATGCTTAACAGGTACTGTATAGTATTCAGATTTGCAATTGGTTTAATCTGGCTTTATGCCCCGTCATTCAGGGCCTGTAACTACCTGTAAGAAGTCTAAGAATTCGTAAGTAAGCAAGTTTATTTCTAGAAGCTTCGGTTCTCTTTTTGGTTATCCCTGGGATATCAATTAATGGAGCCCTGCTACAACATGACCAATGCAATTATGTGGCTTTCAGGGGCACATAGGCTTTTTAACTGTCAGAGTAAAGCTATGGAAATGCACAAGCGAAGGAATAAAGGTGAGAAGGTTTCTTATTTACCCCAACTTCAGTAACTATACAGTATTTGTACAGTGGTCATTGAAGAGAAAATCTTTAAAGAGCCCTGAATTGGCAGAGTCATTTGAAATCCTTAATATATATATGCTATAGTAGCAGTATATTATAAGCAAGTATTGGCTTTAGATATCCCCAATTTAGATATTCAGCGATCACTGGAGAGTGAATAATCATACACTAATAGTATTTTTTCTTCACTATGGTCATGTGGTATTCTTGCATTATTTCATGTGAGGGGCACAAACCAGGAATATTTTGAGCAGCACCAGGACTACAGATTTATCCATCCTCATGTAAATCCACAAGAGGCTCTACAGTGTCAAACTCTATTTTTCTATTTATCTTCCTGGCTTCCAAAAGGGAACATACGATCTTAAATTCAGCATCTTGCCATTACAGCGTGGGGAGAAGTGCAAGTCCCCAGACAGTATTTGCAAGAGCCGGCGTGCTCGAAGAGGAGATGCCAGCACTGCAGAGGGCCACATCGCACCTCGCTCCTGCCTCGCAAAAGCCTTTCTCACGCACACACTGCTTTGTGTTGCACTAGTTTATGCTGTTTCATTTAAAGACTACAAACAAAAACAGTGGTTCTTGTCAGGTAAAATGTCTACACGTGTATTTTAAGTGAGACTTTTTATCTTTGTGATCTCAAATAGGCAGAGTTTACCAAATCTGGTGCTGTTCCTCAGATAGTTAGGAGTTCAGGACCAAGTTTCTTAAAAAAAAAAAATAAAATAAATTTGCAACAAACATTGAAGCATGTTCAGTTATTTTCCAAGTGACTGGTCAGTCACCTCTCTTTTATTTCGTATCACTCAGTCACAACTCTCATCCATGAACACAGGCTATGGCAGCTGAGGCAGCAAGAACCTAAATTGATGGCATCATGTTGCTTTGGCTTTTCTTGCCAGGTCTTGTTTTCTTTTTTAATCTCTGCTGGCACCGTACTCTCAGCTCTCAGTGACATCTGCTACAAGGATCCCCACTGAACCATTTCCCAGATATATTGTACGGGTTTCTCTAACAACAGAGAAACCCTCTTTGTGAAGTCTCAGTTATTGCTTTCATACTCCAAGCAGTCCCTAAATCCAATTTATGATGATACTATTTTGATTCTCAACATCTTGATTTGGTGTAACTAAACTGTTTGGATGAAGACTCCCAGTATGCACAGCATTATTGGTATTGGAAGAGCCTTCATATTTCACTGTGTACTTTACAAATATACTGTGACAGTTTCCCCTTAAGATTTTTAAAATTTAAGAGTAGGGGGAAAAAACTGAAAGGGCAGGAGAAACTAAGTTTCCGCATAGAGATCAGTTGTGCAGAGCTTTTAAATGCATCCTTTGGGAATTGCTGCTCATCTTTTTCTATAAAAACCCTAAACTGACAGTAGATTGTCAGGTTTTCTTTCATTGGGCTCATACAAGAATATCCAAAAGTACGCAGGGTTTTTTTTCATTTTTTTGGTGAACATAGCAAGCCATATTCTCTTCTCAATAACACCTTTCTTTAAATGAAGGCAAAGTTTGAACCTGGTTAATGTTATTGATATTGATTTCATATTTTTTTAAAATAAGGGGTGGAGCAGGGGGAAAAAAAAGACAGAAACCAATAAGGTAAACAAAGATATATTTATGTGGCGGGCCTAAGAAAGAGCAATAAGCAGAAGAATATACAGCAATATGGTTAGACATGTGGTTTGCAACCACAGTTGGTCTTTTGAGAAGCCCCGTGACCCAGAAATAATTTTATATGGCCTGGAGAAAGACTACAGGAGGGTTGTTTTGATTAGATGGGCAGCTGCAAGAGAAAGGTGTTTCAGGGTTTTTGGTATGAGAGAAATATATAACATATACATAGTTTGAAGCAATAGAAGCAATAGAGATAAGAGGCAAAGGTGACTTGTAGATCAAGAATTCAAATGACATGGAAAAAAATTAAATGACTTAGGAGCAGGAAAGATTTGGAAAAGAAGGTTAAGATGTTATTGTTTCGGTTGTGTTTGTATTAATGAAGTGATCTAAGAACAGCAGATCAAAAGCTCCAGTTTGAAGTGAATTAACTTGTGCAATATCTTCCACTTTTCCATTTAAAAGTGTTTTGTGTTCTTCCTTTGAAGATGAACTGAATTTAGAATTTCTATAGAAAGGACCAATGTCTGTAAATCAGAAGAAACACCAGTAGAATTGTGGCTTATGAAACAGCAACAGATGTGTAAAGTTGGGATGCGCAAACTTCTCTGTAACACAGAGAAATATTCCTGTTCCAGCTTTCCTCCTTCCCAGGCAGCTCAGATTTATGTACTCAATCTAGTGAAATGCATCTTCAGAAAACTCTGCAGTGTCAGAAGACTGACACATTCATGAGACAATGCCCTCAGCAATCCACACAGTGCTACTGCATTACATTTGCTATAATATATTATGATTCACACCTGTAAGTGAGATAGCAGTAAACCGTATCTGGCTTTTCAAGCATTATAAACTGGAAAATATATTACATATTTACAATCTTATGCACATAAACAGAGCTTGAGTCATCAACTCCTGATATAACAGGGCTGTATTGAATGAGAAGGGACTTGGAACAGTGGTTTGGATGGAAAAATACTGGTGGCTGGAATAGATCTCTGTTCATACAGTTTGCAGGCGGTTAGTATAATTCAAATATCACTGAAAGAAATTGAAAGACTCCCCCAGGCTTAGGAAAGAAGTGCCTAAAGCAATCTAAGGCTAATACTGGCAATGCTCTGGGATGTCCTGGAGAAGGCGCAATTTTAGATTATATGCCCACGTCAGTCTGACATTCAGGTACCTTAGTCATGACGGCTCCATTTTCTCAATATTTGCAAGGGAGCACGGTATCATCACATACGAGACAAGGAAAAACACACAAGGAAAGTTATTATGTAAAATCTCACAGGAAAGCCTCAGCTGAGTTAAGAAATAATACACCTTTCTCAAAAATCAATCTGATGTCCTAACCATTATTCCTCACTTTGTATCTACTGCCCATCCAGACATCCCTACAATGCAAACTTCCACTGAAAAGTCATGCAACCTAAAATTGTTCTTGAAATTTCCTACTTCAGCGCACTCACAAATTAGATTCATTCCCATCTGGGAATGCTGTGGCTAGTGGCTGAGTACCTCTGAAGCCAACATAGTCTCCAGAACAAGGTGCAGGCAAATACCATGGGTGGGATGCAAACCACAAAATCAAATAAGGGATCACTGAGAATTGTCAGTGTCCTATAGACCACACCAAAAAGTATAATTTCTTCAGCACGGATGCTAAGCCTGGCTGCTATGTGTGCCTGGGTCGCAGCAATAGGGAGGTATCTGACTGGGTCTGTCTTGCTTTTTCATGCCTAAAAAATAACGTGAAATAGAGAGTAAAAGATCTGTGGTACTCTTTAAGAAGGTGAGGCATCAATGCTGATAGCACAGCGTTTCCAAAAGGTTTTTGCAGTAGTTCCCTAGTCCTTTTAAAGAGTGCACCTTTTAAAGAGTACTCAGGTGAGTACAGCTGACCAGTTTGAGCAGAGGTATCAGCACGTGGTATTATGCCGTTAAATAAGGTACAACCTTCACAATCAGAGTGAACGCAAGTGTCAAAACATTTCAGAAGAAATTAATCTGAGCACTTTGCTGAAGTTGCTAAGAGGAGAAGATAGATTTTGGTACAATTTGACTCGCCTTTCTTTTCCTTCTGGCAAATCCACGTTTTGCTTCTGTCTAACATTGACTTTGCTTTTTCAAGAGCATATCAGACTTTATTTGAAAGTAGAGCAAACAATATATTTTTTTAAAAGCCTTCATGTATATTTTATCCTAAAGCGATCTGTATCATTATTGATTGTTCCTGCAATAAGAAAGTTAATAGGATGAATTGCAAGTAGTTGCCATAGTAACTACATCGGTCTCTTTCTCTCGAAGAGGAAGCATACAATTAATTTGTCTTTTAACCTACTTTATTGCTGGAAAGCCTACACAAATGCAGCAGCACAGGTCCAGATTCATTATACACTTCTGTGTCATTGTCCTCTTAAATCATCTTTTCAGATATTTTTTTTTTCAGTGTTTATTGGAAAGAAAGTTTTCATTCAATGTGTTTCCTGATGTCTAATTTGCCTAGGATGAAAGCAGAGCTGTTCAGAGGATGAGGTTTCTTTCTTTCCCTATCATTCATGCACTACTTCACGGCTCACGCCCTGCCCTCTCCCTGTGCTAGCAAAACGCTTTGGAGCAGACCATTACTTTGACGAAACACATCAGCTCTGAAGCCAATGCACCATTTTAGGCTAGACTTGAGTTGATTTACACTGTATTACTGAATAAATCTCTTTATTTTGCATTTTAATACTTACATCATGTCCTCCTGGCATTATTAATGCAAGTTCTGGCAGTTTTGCCTGAGTAAGAACTCTGGGAATTGGCACACCCTAAACCCACCCCATCCAGGTTAATCAGAGGAAAACATCTGTTTTCTTCTGCAGGAGTTCTTCTGGGGGCTGTTGCCGTGGTACAGGCAGTAAATGACAGAAAACCAGTGGAGAAAAGTGTTTCTGATTTGGTTCGCCTTCCCTTTATACCAGAGAAACTTAATGTCCTTCTTGTAACTCCTGCTTTACAACTGTAAAGCAGAACAGTAAATATTTCCCTTTATTTGAAAGAAAACATGTTTTATTGGGAAACCACGTTCTTTAGGGTTTTCCTAGATTTCACCTAGATAGTTTGTTTCACTTCAGCTGAGAGACAGAGAGTAGGGTGATGCCAAAGAGATACATAACGGAATGATCTTCAATGTGTGTACTTCCCATTAAAAAAAAATAATTAAATATTTTAAAAGTCCATATGTATCAAGCATAAGTAATGTGCAAGTACTAAGCTAAAGGATTGTCACTGCACCGTTGCATCTTCTCTCTTTTCCCTTTATTGGATCACACCTTCATAACTGCTGATGACCACAGTCCCACTGCCAAAGTGGTCTGGAGAAAACACGGAAAATGCGATGACCTAGACAGCTGGTTTTGCAAAGGAAATCGCTATTGCATGGGGAAGGAGACAGAAACCAGGAGTCCCAGGGCCACCTGGATTTCTGAAGGGTCATTTGGACCCTCGACTTCTACACTGAGAGGAGAAAAACCCCACAACGTGCCATGCAGTGAAGGATGCCTGCATTGAATGAGAAGTACAAATGTGTTTATTCCAAGACACTAGTCTCATAGTGGTGTTTGAAACACCAGACAATTCCAAGGAGCTTTGGATCAGGTACCAAGGATAAAAGAAAAAAAAAAAAAAAAAAAAGAGTTTCTCTATGCAAAGTGCTTCCCTACCTCCTTATGGAGATTGAGGAAATTATTCACAACTGAAATACCACCATATGCTCAGGTATGAGCTGACAAAGACATATTACAGGTTTACTCCACAAAACGGGGAGGTCAACCCACAGGAAGATTTGCCTATAGAGTGTTTAGGGAAGTCATCCACCACGTTCACATACAAAGAGAGAGGAATAGTGGAGGGGAAGAGGAGAATAAATATCCCCAAACCTCCGAGACGTGTCAGAAAGGAGGGGGGTTGAAAAGTTTGAAGTCACTGAGAAAGCAAAAAAGGTAGATAACTAATAATGCAGAGGTCAGAGAGTGGGATCCTCACAGCCAGTTGCAAGAGGGGAATTTTAAGCAAATTCCTTTCAGAGGAGAGAGCAGAGGTAAATCCTTGTAGGCAGGTCATTCATTTTTATCACCTCCTACAACTTCAAACCTCAATTTAAACCTTTATTAGATCAGTCTGGACATGAGCACTTGCTGAAATGTGCTTCAAAGGGTCATTTCTTTCCTTTTTTTATATATGTTATTTTTAGATCAGCTAATAGAATTGTTTGTATTCTTCTCTTTTTCTCATGAAATTACTCTAGCCAGAGCAGGGAACATAAGAGAAGAATGTTGTCTTAAAAAAAAAAAACAAAACCCAAAACAAAACCCCCAAATTGGAAAAAATAACTAAGGTTTTAAAACCCTTAAGAAATGAAACTGAGCTAACAAATTAAGAGATTCTGAAGATTAGTACATGAAAGAAAGTAATTCAAATAGTAATATGAAAGTGAGATTTCTATTTTAAAAGGGGGCTTGGTTTTTTTCCCTGCCTTTCATTTCTTATCAGCCTTAAAAGAATTTTTGTTTTGCTTTTTAACAGAAAGCAATGGCTGGATCTATTCATGTTTGTTGACAAAAGCACTTTGACAATGCCAAGGAAGAAAAAAGGTTTGAAGGAAAAGAAGTGTCAACCACTTCACCGCAGTAACATTTAGTGGTATGTGTGAGGAAGAAAGACGAGAGAAAGAGATCCTTGGCGTCAGGACTTGCCTCCTGAGATGCAATAACACAACGACCCCAGACCCTGTTCTCTGTAGAAAAACTGGATTTCCAGCCAATGATTCTCCTCATTTCACGACTTAAATTCAACCTCTGTACAGGTACCATCTCTGCTACAAGCAGAAATGTAAGTGTACCACAGCAAGGCTTGTCTACCTGCTTCTGCTAACAGCAGCAAAGAGAAGTCATACAAGACCAGGCATCTGAAGCCTTTGCCCCTCACTTTCGGGTGTTTTAGCTAAGCCTAGCTCAGGTGCATCTATGCTTCAGTTGTGCCACAGCATCACCTTGAATCTCAAGTCTAATTTAAGATTTCTCAACAGTAGGATTAGGCAACTCTGCCTCTGCTCCCAGCACCCTGTAAGCATGTGTACCCAGCAAAGATGAAGTGAAGTAAGTGGGAAAATTCTCAGCTTTCTGTGGCTTTGTATTGTCGATGACCTGATAGCCTGTAGGCTTCATTCAGCTCTCTTTTTCACCCACCCAAAGGATTTAGACACTTTGCCATAAGACAGGAGTTTTATTTTCCCTTTCGGTACCTAGTTGTTTTATCAGATGACAGAGAAAGCAGGTTGTTAGGTATTTTTTCTCCTTGGGCCTCTGATGTACATAGAGTGAGTATAGCCAATGTGTTCAATAGAAGAGGAAGCTTTAAGTCTGTGAGGAGCACAGGAGATTACATCCAAGCCCAGTACCAGCTTCTTCATACCTATGAAGCATCCCAGGGTCTCCCTCAGCCTTGTTCTGGAGCTCTGCTGTGGCAGCCTGAAAGCTCCTACACCACTAAAGTGGGGACACCCATAAGCTAAAGGTAGAAAACTAGTGAAAGCCATAAAAGCTGGTCTCATAGCACAGTTGTAGACCTCCCGCTACACCCTATCCTCTATTTAGGAATTGTTTCCCTCCATCCTGGGCAATGGTTTTAAACTAGAGCAGGTGGGTTTAGATGAGACATGAGGAAGAAGTTCTTTACCCTGAGGGTGGTGAGATACTGGCCCAGGTTGCCCAGAGAGGGGGTGGAGGCCCCATCCCTGGAGACATTCAAGGCCAGGCTGGATGAGGCTCTGAGCAACCTGCGCTCGTTAAAGATGTCTCTGCTCGCTGTAGGGGGGTTGAAGTAGATGACCTTTAAAGGTCCCTTCCAAGCCAATGTATTCTATGATTCTATCCTTAAATTCTTTACCTGTTTGTGAATTGTGACAGTATGACCCCAAAACAAAAATAGTGCTTTCAGCTGATAACAGCCATGCCCAGTTTCTGGATGCTTTTGTTCCACATAGCAGCAATCCTGCCCGATTTCTCAAGCCTACAGGAACACGCACGCCTGCAAGAGAAAACAAGACTTTGTATTATCACCACTATCTTTTCCTTTATTTAGGGAATAAATGCTGCAATCAAATATGTAGATTATCATTGTGTCTTCAATCTATAGCTGCATTTTAGCTGCTACAGATCTTTCGGTTATGAACTTGTTGTATGTTATCAAAACAGCTCCCAATTTAGAAAAAAAAAATCCTGGTTCAAGCATTTTTTTAATTACAAGGATATTTATTCAGGTTTCCCCTCATGCTTCTGCTGTGTGTACCCCAGTCAGATTATTTTATGAATACCAAGGGACCGGTTCTATTTTTTCTTGCCCCAGTGATGTCAGTGGAGTTATTTTGAATAGCCCTATTATAAAATAGGTCAGAATCGGGTTCTTTTAGTGGATGAGAGTGCTGTTATTACCTCTTATTAAAGTTTCCCATTGAGCTTTATAAACTTTCACAAGGCATCGGCAGAATTTGTGATGAAAGCTCTAAAGAACAAAGCTTTATTCATTGTTATTATTTATATATTCAAAGTTTCAATGTTACCTGTTGTTCTGTTGGCTCCATTGTCCTGGAATTCTCATTTCATGGTCTGGTCTGAAGGATCAGGGGGCGGGTTGATATCGTTGTATGGTTTGGTTCCCTCACTGGACTCTCCCAATATTTCCTCCATTGTAACCCTGCATCATTAACTTCATTATAGTAAATAAATCATGTATATACCAGTAGTGCTGGCTGAGAATAGGACTGCTTGTGTTAGGAACTATGAAACTGTGAAAAAGAGACCTGAAGCGCAGCAAGAAGCCAAGAAGAGGTGACAGCAGAAAGGTCTAAATATGAACTAGACGGACAACGTTGAGGCTGGGACAGGGGAAAACACAGAGGGAACAATGCAATCCTGCAGACAACCCGTTATTCCTGTGGTTCTGTTTACAATTTCAGTCCTTTTAGTGGGTGGCAGGCCGTTACTGTGGCAGGATTTAACCGCACGCAAAGCTAAACGAAGAAAGGAGGGGAGGGCTGTTGCAAGCAGTCAGCAAGTTGAGGTGAGAAAATATTCAATCTAAAGGCTGCACAGATTTTTAGATAGGTACAATTTGATAAATAACTCATGCCCCAAGGGCAGCAGTATTGCTTTAAATTGCTTCCTGCTCCTGCTGCCCCCCCAGCTACACCTGCACCTTCACCACTTCAGTTTGCCTTCTACCGATTCAATTCAGCAGTTCCTTTCCTCATCTTTTTAAAGATGTTCCAAATAGTAGGCTGGTGGTGGGCAATAAACACTCAATTTTAGACCCAGACAGCATTTTCCATCCAAATTCCACACGTGGGGCCAGAGTTGTGTGTATAGAAACACCCATTTTGCTGCTTTAGGGCTCCAGAACAGGCGTGGAAAAGCCTCAAATGGGCGAGCAGATCTCCTGGGCAGTAAGAAGGAAGGCAGCAGCATGTGTTGGACCAGCCATCAGGCACAACGGATACCATCAGGGAAGCACAAATGACCCAAAGTCTTATTTTACCCTACACCATGCTTTGGAGAAGCTATGGGTCTGACTCAGCCTGTCTAAATAGTGGGAGAAAACCATCTGGCTTGCTCATCTCCACAGATGATTTCTGAAAGAAAGACTAATAAGTAACCTCAGAAGATAGTTCCTATTTAAAACATCTTCTGGGGGCCAATGGGAACTCTGGTTGATTGCAAACTCTGGCCTTGATACCTGAAATTATGAGGACAGCATGTGGAGGAACATGGCAAATACAGCTTTTTTAAGACCTTATATTTCTTGCAGTGGGGATGACAGAGCTGTGTGTTCACATTATGGCAGATGCGGAATGCTGGAAGACCCTCAATAAAAGTGTGGTGTTACTGACGATGCTGATACGCAGGTTTGAAATCATTATTTTGCTAATGTCATTAATGAATTTGTACAGCCTGCTGCAGCAGTTCAGTTCTATCGTCTTTCTATTCTCCAGGAAAATGTTAAAAGGATAAGCTGATGGAAAAAAAAAAAATCAAAGAGATTTCCCAGCCAGAGAAAACTATTGCATCTAAATTGTACATTAACTGGGCTGTGTTCCACACAAAGGAACATGAACTTCTGCTGCACCATTTTTTTTTTCACAGTCAAGATAATTATGTATTTGTCCTTGCCTTACCTTGTTCCTTTTTTGCAGCTCTGGTTACTTTTTTTCTAGTAAGAACTCATTTAAATACTCAGATTAATAAAAAGACCGGTCAATGTGATGGGTTATATGAACAAAATCATGTGCTGATTCCTCCACTGCTGTTAACTGATACAGCTCCAGTGATGTTCAGCAGCTGAGGGTGCAGCCCCACAGCCTTTTGGAATATGAAAAAATACCTTTATATCTCAATAGTGTGTCTTCAACGGATGATGTTGAAATGTTGATTAGTGAGTTTTAGTACTGTGAATAAGGAACAGGAGATAGTAAGGGAGTGGTGGGGCCCTAAGGGCGCTCAGAGACCTTGATGGCCCTGACCATCCTCACCTGGGGCTTTCACCCACCCCAGCCATGGGCCACCGCCTCTATTTAAGCTCAGCCCTGGGGCCTCAGTCTGTTTGAGCTGTGCTGAAGGAGTGCTGGTCTCTAACCTGGCTGTGGCCCTAGTTCATCTGGACCGTGACTTGGGGCTGGGTTTCCTGATGGGATGTTGGACCTACACTATCATCACAAGTTTGTTTGATGATCTCAGCTCTTGGCTGGACCTGCCCTGCTCGTTGTGCTCAGGTACTGTGGGGTTGGGTGTGGGGTGGTGGGCTCCAGCCTGTGCTGTACACCATGTGCCTTCATGTTGACAGCAGCTTCACCTCTGAAGGGTGTTTCCCCGTGACAGATAACATCTGATGTTAGCTTTCCTTGGCATCTTCTTATTCTACCTGCAACTGGCTTCACATGGCATCTCTCATGCTTCTCTTACTAAAACCTTTGTTGGAGTACGGCCTCATTCCAGTAGTGCTGTTAGCAATCAGTGGTGCTCTTGTCTCCAACAATAGCTAACACATAACCATGGAGAGCAGTTTTGCATGGAAGTACACAAAAGACTTAGTGAAAAGCAGCTTATAAAGTACAAAAACCGTAATAATCTTAGCCATATTCCACAAGGTAAATTTGCTTTCATCTCTGAAGGACAATAGGATTGTCATGGCATATGGGGAAAATAAAAGCAACTCTAATATTGCATAAACTTTCTTCCTTTTTTTCTTCTCCTGGTTTGTCTCAAGACTGCTGCAACAAATCCTCTGTCTGAGAAAATCATCCAATGTGACTAGACCTTGGATTCCTGCTTGTAGATGAGCCTAGAGGAGAAAGCCGAAGATCTTTGAAGCTGAAAATTGAAAAATGAATAGCAGTGAGAAGCTAGATCTCTCGAAGCTCATGTATAGCATTTCAGAATGCTTCACAAAGCTTATATATAATTCCAGTTAGCATATAAGCTGCTCATATGGTAATATGTTGGCTTCTTTTGCTGTTCCCTGGCAGCTGGCGAAGCAGGGAGAAAAATCAAGTCATAAGCATGCTTTAACCTCTAAATTTCACTATACCTGTAAAACAAGAGGTTGCAGCAACCTTTGCAGGAGGGAGTAATAGCTGATAATTTATATGTGCAATTTGAGGAAAGCACAGTTCCATGGGGTGATTACCGCAATAAATAACTGAAGTAGAACACCCTTGTCCTAACATAAACCCAACTTCATTTTTCCCAGTACTCTGCATGAAGAACCTGATCTGGGGCTGGGAGGGTGGGGGCGATGGAAGGGAGCTAGGAGAGAGGCATATGTAACCTTCCCGTGGAAGTCAAGAGAGCAGAAAGTAAGATTTTGAGATCCAGTAGATGAGATCCCAGTTTATTTTGCAGTAACGCCCGTGATGTTCTCAGTGTGTTACAACAGGTAACAATAGGGAGGCAGTAGTACAGGCAATATATGCTATTGTATAGGTGAACTGTTTAGGGCAAGAACTGTCCTTTTATTTTATTGGAACGTTACCTGACACAACCTTGTTCAAACCGATGAGTAGAATTTCAGTGAGCTGCAAGCCAAAATGATGACAATACTATTACACAGCTAATAATAAGTTGATGACCTTTGATAAATATTTTTGGCTTAGCTTCATTTTAATTTACGAATGTCTATATGCAGCAGAAATATCCATCAAGTTAAAAACTCCTTTCTGAAACAACTAAAGTGTTAGTTCCCACTGCCAGCCCCTCCCAATGTGTTTTGCTGCAGGAACCTGAGCAGTATTTGTTTTATCTCTTTACTGTGGCTTTTGCAATTTATTTTTTCCCCCCACCCCTGGTCTGTTGCTAAGCTTAATAAATAAGACATGGGACAGACCATTAGGGAAACACATCCCAGAAAAGAATTTACTGTGGATGTGAGAAGCAGTTGCAAGGTTGCTCCATATTAATGGAGTGGAGCACCTGACGGAGGGTCCCTCTTTAACCCCTCGTCTCTATTCCCCGCTAAGTACTCATCCCAGGGTCCTTGTCTTGCCCTCGCTTCTTGGCTGGGTATTTCTGCTGACATTAGCCGCTGCAGAGTGGTGGGAGGAGGGATGAAAGGAGATGGTCTCTCTGGTGAGAGCAAACCCTACCATGAAAAGCTTCAAAGGTCAACAACAGCTTGTGTCCCACCTGGAAGCCCAAAGGCAGCCAGCTCATCTGGCAGAGCAGCAGCGGGACAGGCTCTGAACAAAAAGTTCTGCCCATCAGGCAGGTGGCCACTGGCTCGCCTTCCAAATGGCCTCTGAGGGCAGGCTTGAGCAGAGCTTGCTGCTGTTGTCTGAAGTGGCAGAGGAGGAATTATACCATGTTTCTCATCCAAAACTGCCTGGCCCAGAAAATGCATATGAAAGTCTTCTCTTTGGTCTTGTTGCCAACTGAGCATCCAGCCTCTGAGCTCAGTCTACAAACCCGTGGCTTTGCGCTCCCAGTCACCTCATTTGTGACTGCTCCCCTGCTCTACCGCCTTCACCAGCAGCCACCCAGCCAGGCTGCCCTCGCCCAGCCAGACCTCATTACTCTTCTTGCTATTAGGGAAGAACCTAGGTGGCTGTCATTACGGTGATTTTTGTTTATGTTAAAACCTAGCAAAAGATATCCAGCAGACTTTTTCCATTGGACTAGGGCCTGTAGACACAATGAACCTCTCTAGCAGGGAATTGGCACGCACACTGGAGATGAGGTAGCCTATAGCTTAGTCCTCATCCTGCTCCTGGGTGTATAATCAAAGAGAATTTGACAGAGAAATTAGAATTGAATGCGGAAATGATTTATTGGTTTTCTGCCCACAGTGAAGATTTTCTTTTTATTTAACTTAAAATATTTTCTTTGCTGAAAATCAAAATGTGTAATTCCTTTTTCATTTTCTCACCTGTTTTTAAACTCTGCAGTAGAGAGTTCTGGAAATATCCTAAAAGAAGAAACTCAGAATAAGACTCTTGTGGTTTTTGTGTGGGTTTTTTTTTTTTTGTCAAATGGCTATTACTCAGACATGACCCACCTGACAAATACTTCATGATTTTATTCCCCCAAACTGTATTTTTCAGTACATGAGCTCTTCAGCAAGGGAAAAAAACCCCACCCCAAAAGCCCACAACCTTCTCCATCTCTGAAACAATAGCACTTAACTCTGATGTGTGAAAAAGAACAAGCATCTCTTAGTCCTCAGTGTGGAGATTCAGGTACCTTTTACCAGTCAAATAATCAGTCTGAGAGATCCCATTACTGTCTGGCTTTTCCCTCCCTCTTAGCGTGTTCGCTGCACTGTCAATTGTTCTGGTTTGTTCACAATGTGCACTTCAAACTCCATCGCTGAAATAACAAAGGTTAAGAGTGCCTTTCCCCCCCTTTTCCCTCTTCCTGCTGTATTTCCTTCACTGTTTATTGACCATGGTTGAGACTGGAGCCAGCTGTTAAAGAACTGTCTATTATATGTACATTTTTTGTACCCCAAATTACTGAATTCTGTGCTAAAACGAGGTACTATGCACAGATGTCAACTAGCAGCGTTTGCAATCAGTGTGTTATCACATTAATTCAAGTAACAAAGGTTAAGTCACTAAGAATACAGCGCGGTACGAAAAGGTGTTACTTACCATCTGGTCCTTTCAAGGAATTTTTAGGCTGAAGTTTGGATGGAGACCAGCACAGAAACCGAATGTCCTACATGTGTAGATGTTCAAGCTTTGAGTAGATCTGCGTGTTGAAACGAGTGGGTGAAATAAACTGCAAAGGTGGTGCTTGAGGCAGGTGCTAACTAAACTTCTGCAATCTGTTACTGTGACTGTAGTGCATGATGCAGAAGATTTACAGAATTGGATCTTCAGACCGTAAAGACAATGTGTTCCGTTGTCCTGTCCAGCGTATTCAATGGCGTACGTGAGCCACAGTGCCTGGTAGTAGAAAAGGAATAGCTGGTGACAGGTGATTTTACTGAAGCTAACAGTTAATGTATGGACAAAACAATGCATCTGACCTTCTTAGGTGTTGTTTCTATCTCTGCATACTTTCACAAGAGTTAGGGAACCGGTCTGTTACCATGCCCCCTTGTTCTGCACTCCTTCAGTTTAAAGCAATTGCAAACTGCGTTCTCTAATTATTCTTTTTCTGCATGTACCAGCCTAGCTATATTTATTCCATCTGTTTGCTGCAGGAAGTGGACTGGCCCAGAGGAGAGGCGTCGGTGCAGGAGTCAGGGGCTTTAGGTCATGAACGTTTGGGAATACGAACAGCTTTATAAGCTAATTCTAGACCCAGAAATGAGCTCTGGACCAAGTAGTAGTCAATGCAGCCATGTGAGGGTAGTGCAGGGTCCAGGTTAATGAACTCTTCTGAGAAATAGGTTAATTTCTCTGAATTTTGAGAGATCTTGCACAGACCTGGGAACTTTCAGAGGCTGTATGATGTAGCTGGGAGGCCAAATGTCAACGTAGATACTTGGAAGGTTTTCCTTTCCATGTTTTTATTTTCCAGCAGCACATAAGTAAGGAGCAAAGTACTTTGTTATTGCTGTTCAGCTTCTGTAAACAGCAGCTAGGAAATCAGTAGCAGAAGCTGTAAATGAGATCGGTACAAATGCCTCAGTCGCCCTCTACTATGGGGATGTTGTGCAATGAACAGCTAGACAAGCAAAGGTCTTCATTTCTACTGAAGAAACTGGGATGAGAAGGAATTGCCTGGACGTATCTCATAAGATAACACACATTCTTTAATTAAAAATTCTTTATATTTACATGATCCTGCTGTTTAGGTAAATCTTTTTTCCCCCCACTATTCTTGTTAATGAAGATGCAAATCCATTAGAAATTATCACCTTGTTTAAGTAATAAGAAGGCTGTGAAAAGCTGACCCACTGGAGACAAGCACATCGGTGTCCTCACTAACACCTCTGGGTTCCTATCCCAGGTGATAGGAACCATAAGGAAATTGGTTAAACTACATCAGACTATTGGCTTAATGACAAAGCTTTTGCTTAAAGGAGGAGACCTCTGCTCCATGCTGAGATGTGACTTTTTTTTCCAGGAAGGTTTTTCTCACTGGCCGAATCACTATCTTGAGATGGCTTGACCCGTGCTGCTCACAACGCCCGTCAGGAAGCGCTGTCGGTCATTTTACCTTCTCTCTGCAGGCATACTTCAAGATGATTAAATGCTTCATCAAAGCCACTAGGACTTGCATTAAAAACCACAATAATCACATCATTTACTACAGAAAACTACATTACTCCTATATTTTTCCCAAGGTCTTGTATTACACCTTCAGAACTAGCTTTTCCAACCAGCAAGGCATGTTCAGTACCACATTTATACTCTATAGCAGCGATTCGCAATAAAGCATCAGCTCCGTTTGTTCGTTAGTTTCCTAATAAAAAGGAAAATGATCAGGAAACCAAATATTTCCTATAAAGTTGTTCTTCAGCATTTGTTTCTTGCTCTCTCCGGAGAGGTAAACCAGCCTTGTTTCCAATTGTGGGAAAATTTGTGTAATATAGCAGGATTTCTAGATTGATTGTCTTGCATATTTCTTAGCTCATGACAAAAACATTTTGTTGTGAGGAGAAATAAATCTATGGTGATATAGGCTTGAAAGGGGTGTGGGTTGTTTTGTTTGGGGATTTTTCGCTTGCTGGATTAACATTTTGTGCACAGTTGAAGATTTGCTCTTGAAGGATTTGAATTGTTGAGAAATGAGAGGGAGGGGGAACTAGGGCACATGGGAATTTAACAATCAGGTTTGCGCTGTTGAGGAGAAAAGGTTGGCTATCGTTTATTGAAAAGGTTTGTCCAGGTGGCAGGCTGCATGTGTTCAAATACTAAATATTTCCTCCTATTTGCTTGACACAATGCTGACTTTCACAACTGATTTTTTTTCTTTTGCTCAATCCCATAAATACTGCTTTTTTTTTTTTTTTAATGTAAGTTGTTACATAAAGCTAAAATTAGTTTAGATACTGTCATATTTTTGGAAGGAAATGTGAATGCTGTTCAGTAAAAGTGACATTGGGTTATATTGGAGCGAATGAATAGATGATGGTTTAAATGCCCCTCTGGAACATGAATACCGACATTTTGATTAATGTCTTTGTCATGGGCAAAGATTATTTAGTTAATGATTTGCAGTTTCCTTTGTCTGGCTCTAGGAAAAGCATGCCAAATCCCAGGGTGAAAGGGAGGAACCAAACAGCTTGAAGTCACTGGGTTATTCATGTGTTTTCAGCACGTGCCCAAAAGCTCTTTAGGATCAGCCCTGAAGATTACAGGGGAATAAAGCTCCTGAAATACTAGAAATAAAAATGTCTCTTATTCATACTCTTGGATTCGGTGCCTGCTGCTGCCAGCCCATGGAAACAGCAGTGGAGCTCCTTCAAGGCTAGCGCACCCCGTGCCACCATCTCCTGGCAGCGATCTCTGGATGATGAGATGGACCTCTGCGCTTTGCCTAGAGGCATGACACGAGGCCCAGGTCAGCCGTGGTTTGCAACCAAGTCAACCTGTGCTGCCTTTTGAGAGCATCTCTGGTGTTTCCGCTCCGTGCCATGAGAACGGGAGGTGTTGAAGGGCTCGATGCAGTGGTGTCCCGGCTGCCGCTGCTGGCAGCGGGGCTGCAGAGCGGTCATCATCGAAGCCAGTGGCTGAGGCCGTGGGACGAAGCTGCGGTGGCCTTGTGACGGGGGAAAGTGACAGTGTTCATGGGTTACCTGGGGTGCAGTCCCAGTGGAGAGGGGAGAAGGCCCTCAGATGACAGGACAGTGCCATCAGCATACTGCTGGGCTGCTCAAAAGGCTTATAAATAATGACAAAAAGTTTGGGACTCTAATGTTAAATGATAGTGCTTAATCAGTAGGGATCTTAACGCTCACTTTTATCAGTGAAAGAGCAGCCCTGTTCAGCGTGCCATTTTGAGTTTCAAAGGTAATTTTGAGCTAAAACATTTCAATGTTTGCATGTGAAGTTCTTCGTAAGCATATTTGTTTTTCAAATCCTGTTGTGTACAACCTGTCCCCTTCTGTTCTATGTGTACGTTATATTTTTCCTCTCCTCCCTCTTCCATTCAGAGCTTTCACAAAGACTTGAAATGGAAGAAGCCATTAAAGGTTTAAACAATTTAAGCAGCTACTTTTAAATTATCTTAACATGTTCAAAACCCTTGCCAGATTTACCCTTTGGAAGGCAGTAAAATAATTTTGAATAGAATGTGACCAGATAAAATGAATATGATTTTATTATTCATGAATACTTTAACCTGAATGCTTTAGTGCCTACATCTCTCTATTATATTAAATTATGGTGAAACATAAAACTGTCACACTGGGGGTTGTAGATTGATATTCCCTATGGATTCCCCTTATGTTTTTCTATAGCTATCCCTGCTGCTGCTAATGGAACGAGTCCTTTGATACCTTTTCCCATCTAGTTACGTTCTACCTCTCTATTGATGGCTTCGAAGCACCTTCGTGTCTGGTTGGGAGGTTTCCCACCTCTTTTCACAGCGAACACGCAAATAACCCTTATGTATTCCCACCCACACGTGTACTTTTCTATCTAGCTTGCTCTTTCATATTTCTCTTCTTTTTTATGTGTTCTCTCTGGGCAATTTTTTTTTTTTTCCCTAGACATCACACTTTAGGGTATACTTTCAAAGTGCTGTTCAGATATTTAGGTGAGACTCCCATTAAAGTTAATGAGACATGTGGCTAAATGCCTGTGCACTGCGTTAACGATACCCTTTACTGTTTATTGTCAGGCTTAAAGGAAAGGTCACATTGGCTCCTAACTCCTAGTCCTGGATCTTTACCTTCTCCTTTAGATCTTAGAGGTCACTGAAAGAGAAGAATGTAAGGCACAGGGCCTTGCCCTCCTTATTTTTTCAGCTGGCAACATTGTTCCTTTGGCTCAATTTTCTTTTTATGTGGAGCTATAGAAATTACAGACCTAAGAGGAGCTTTTATCCCAAATTGTCAAAGGCACAGTGATGACAAGTCACTGCTGAAGCACCACAAGATTCACTACGGTGCTTTGTGCAGAAAATTTCACGGGAACCAGGAGGAAATATCAGATCTTCAGAGAAGGGACAGAAGGGACTCTTTATCATGCTGTGTGTTTACTGAGTCTAGCACAATAGGATTCTGTCTCATGGCTGGGGCATATCTTGCTTATTCCAATATGGATAATACCTATTAACCATAAATATTTGCTGAGGCACGCCGATGATAATGCAGTACGTATTTTCACCCATGTCCTTGCCTGAGAATTTTTGGTTAGAAATTCTGATGCCGTAGCAGGAGGAGGAGATGACAGCGAACACAGGTCTGATGTAAGGTGGGAGGAGACGGAAAAAGGGAGAGAATTGCAACTTTGCAGCTGTGTCCCGTGAAGGGAGAGTGCATCCAATTCCAGCCCCTTCAGCTGGGCTTGGGGCAGAATAGCACCGAACTGATCAGGAAATTGTTTTTTCTAAACAACGTTACTAAATGCTCTGAAAAATAAATGTTGTTTAATTTCCTTGTGCCTTAGTCTTCTCATGGGGATTATGATATTTAAGTCTTGGTAAACATGAGCAGAGAGCCTAAGGTGAAACATGCAGTAAATGTAATCTTTGTAACGTGAGCAAGAGTCCACCTTTAGATCCCTTTTTCATTCATCTTATTAGCCCAAAGGTAATCCCCGTACTCTATTATAACAGAACGTCTCTGGTATAATGAGAAGTTAGCTATTCAATACAGTCCTCATCAACATGGTATTTTTTTCATGTTTCTAAAGCTCAGTAGAAAATGGTATTAACCATTGTATTGAGACAAGGAGCTGAAGTACAGCAAGGTTAAACACAGCCTTCACACTAAAAAGGAAAATGAGACTTAGATTAAAATTCTGAAGTAAAAAAAAAAAGTTAAATACGTTGGGTGAAATGAAACATTAAAATTAAATGACTAGCATGGGTGGGTGAAGTTCAATGTAAGTAGGAGTGTTTAAGATGAGAAGGTTTTTATCCAACAGTGAATTGGCTAATGATGTTGCTAACGTGGGATCCTACAGTTGACAGTTTGTTTCTGAAGGCAGATACTGTCCTAATGCTGCTGCTGTGAGAGCTACAATTATATGAAAAGATGTCATTCATCAGAGCATATCATCAATCGTTATACAGTCCTTTTTGTATTTCTCATCTTTGTTGTGAGTAATGTATGGGAGTGAAAAGGAGGACTGTATTTATGCGGAAGGCAGGCTCAGGGATGCATACAGCACAGAATCCGACCAATGTTTTCCTTGGTGTTCCTTTGATGAAAAAAATCTAAAAGAACTGATAGATAAACCCAAGTATCTGATCAAAAGATTTTCCAAACAGAGATAAATGTTTGCTGCTTTCTCTGGCAGCAAGGTGAACTCTGGTATTAGCCTGTATGGTCAGAAGCATTATTTTGCTATTTTTCTCTTTATACAGGGAAAGCTCAAGTATTCCATTGCAGATAGAAGGAACTAATTATTTGGTTAATTAATAATGGTGCCATTAATATGCTTATTACTCATTTTCTCTGCACTATCACACAGGTGTTCCAGCCGTACACTGAAGAGCTGATGTGCTAGGCTCTGTACATGCGCGGAATGAAATGTATTTTGCAGGAAAAGAGCATTCACTAAATGCAGTGCCCTCCGAGGGCTCTGATCTTTCCTTCCCAGAAGCTCTCCAAGGGTAGCTGCCCTTTCTGTGGAAGGGTTTATCCTGCACAGCCTCACAAAGCTGTCGTCTTCCTCCCATTGTTCAACATCTGAGTGAAATACTGTGTAATTAAATTACCGTCTAGCTGTAGGCCTTTGATATAAAGAAAAGCATCTGTTTTCTGTTTCCAGCCATGATTAGTCCCTATTTGAAGTCTGGTTGGTTAACCTGCACGCTGGGTGGCACGAATCCCTGGTGTTTGCTCATACAGTAACGTACGCGGAGGAGAGCAATTCTTTCAGATCCATCAAGGTGACTTGGGAACCTAAATCCTGATGTAAAAACGGATATGGGAATTACAGCTGGGCAGCTAATGAATTTTGAACAAAATATTTCTTTTCAACTCTTACGAAGTTTCGCTGCAACTGTAGTAGTGTTGTATTTTTATTAGAATTTATAGTTCTAATAAAGACCACATTGAATGTTTTTGACTATTCTGAAACTGAGGTCTGGGGTGTAAGAAGTCATTGCAAGAGACCTTTACATGTAAAATGCTTTGAATTACCTGCAGGAATCTGAGAATCAATAATTTTAGAGGGTGGAGATGGAAATAGAGAGTCAAAAAACCATTTAGAATCAGCTAGATTTAGAATCAGTATTAGGAATAGAAGAGACTAGCCTCAAAGTACATTGATGGAAATTAGGAACTCTCATTTATGTGTCTCTGTAATCTGATCAGAAGTAAAAAAGGAGGTACAGTCTTTCATTTTTAACATGGGTGAATGAAATTCAGAGAGAAGACTGATCTGCAAAGCTGTCTTGGGTTTGGCTATTTCATTGACTTTGTGCCTTCATGTATGCAGTCTTGTCTGAGGCCAACTGAGACTACAGTCAAGAGATGTAACCTGCACTGAGCTTGAGAAATTGCTAGAACTGGGTTTACTGGGCAAGTTTCTTAATTTCCTTGGTCTGCCCCTTCTCCAGTAGTGAAAAGGAGATTATTTTGCCCTTTCCTCTCTACTTCTTAATGAATGTAAATTTGCTGCATTGGGAAACTTTCATATGTCCTGAAATGTGAAAGTCAGGACACACCTGCCACACATCACTAAGTGATAATAACAATAACTGCGTGACTAATACAAAAGAATTGTTGATGAGCCCTCAGTGGAGTTAACAAGTGATGAGGATGCTCAAAAGAACTGCTTTATTTGCTTACAGATCCTAATTCTGCATTTTAGCGGTTGTTGGAGTGTTACATGGGAGTCTGGGAAGCATTTTTGGACTCTCAAATGATGGGTAAAATGTCAGGTATGTTGAAAGGTACCCTAGCTCCTCACTTGAGAAGACTCAGTATTGATTTATATAAGATTGCATCACACTAATTTAGAAAAGTATTCTGCATGTTGCATATTTTTTCCGGTTGATATTTTTTCCAATTTGGCTGCTGCCCACAGTCAGACTATAGCCTGAGTTCCCATGTTGGCACAGAAGTGCAGCCTTTAACTGTAAGCGGCATCTGGCCCGCTTTACCTTCTGCTTGCCCCATCTTGAGGTGCGTCCCTCAGATGGTGATAGGGAGGAACCTTAAATTTGATAAAGAAGTTGGCTACAATGCAGTCCCGCAGTTTAAATGCCATGACATTTCCAAGTTATTAACATAAGAACATTAAATTAAAATTATGTTCCATGGGGACTGCAGCTTCGTATGGCTTGGGAGAATTCACTTGCTTATTCAATGAGAGTCAAAGAGCTTAAGCTGATTACATTTACAGTTAATACGTTCTTTGCAGGGGTACCACTCTGAAATAAAACCGGGAGTCGAATTCTGCTCAGAGATGCTCTGACATTGCTCCTCAGAGTTCTGCCTAGCCCTTGTGAACCTACCTGACCCCCATCTTCTGGGAGGCAGAGAAATCACCTGAGTGAGCCTTCTACGGCTGGTTCTTTAAATAGCCAAATACTTGGGCCCATTCTCCATTGCTGGGAATTTGCCTCAGCTTCGATCTGCCCTATTGAGTTCTGAATGGCTTGAAAATTAATGGAAACAGCAGCTTTGCTGAAGGTGGATATTTAAATGTATACATGCCACTCAATACCCTATGATTAAAACTCACTGCAATTAAACAAACATACATACATACTCCTAGCTTTCATGTGCAGTGATTCATGCGCTAAATACAGGAGCTTTTGCTTTGGTTATTTGTTACCATCACATAATCTAAGAGTGGTTCTGCTAAAACCGGTACATTGTTTCTATAGTTATTATGAAATAGGATCTGCTGTTTTGCAGTAAATTGGAAACTATAACTTGTACTTTGATTAATCTCCTTCTCTGAAACATGGAGGTCATCCTTAACTTCCAGATATTTCTATTCTCCACATATATTAATTTCTGGTAGCCTGAGGTTTAATACACATAGCCCCGTTTCATTTCCACAATTAATGGTAGTAAGACAACATAGATAAAAATGCAAAAGAAAACCTTATCTTTATGCTTTTTAACTGGATGTTTACAATTGCAGTTACAGTGAGCTGTTAAAACTGCCCAAACAGCTTCTCCTGCAGACATGAAAATTACAAAGATACCTTTATAAATTAAAGATTTTAAAAACTGCTGTCATTTTAAATGGCTATATTTTTTATATTTATTGAAAATATTTTGAGTGTAAATGCAACACAGGTTTTGGTTTATTTTGTAATTTCAGAGTAATACATGATATTAGCATAAGGAGAAGCCCATAGACATATAAATATGTATATGTATTTTTCTTTTCCTCTGCAAGTTTTTAGAATAGAGACCCGTAAGAGCGAGCATTTCTTGCAATGGTTGCCTCTGTGTTCTTCTTCCGGATGTGCTGCTGTGACAACATCTTGGAATCAAATGTAAAAAAGAAAGAAAGTACAAGAAAATTAAAGATCTTGACAAAAACAAAGGGCTGTTACAGCTGCAGCATAATAGGGGTACTGGGAAATTAAAACTTTTCTGTTTTCCCTGAGCTGCGTTTCTACAGCTGGTAGGGAGAACTTAATTTTTGATTATGTGTTAGTTAAAAAAGAGCTAATACAGTTGGGAAGGGTATGTTCAAACAAGCAGATAAAGTTTTCATTCACCTTCCTGCACCTGAAACAAGAATTGAACTAGGGCAAATGGAAATAAGGAGCCCATGAACGTTGTAAATCTGCTGCCTTAAGTGAACTATGTTTACAATGTTTTTTTCCTGTCCCAGAGACAGGCCAGTCTTCAGGAAGAATGAGATTTTCCCATCCTTTTTGACCCCTGTATTTTTGGGATGGGTTTTCGTTTAAGAAGGAACAGGTTACTGCTTCAATAGACCTTATGGCTACGTTTATAGTACATACAAAATATTAGCCCTTGATTTATACAAACTGCCTTCGTGTCTACAGTTCTTGAGGTGGCATCTGAATGTGTGTTGGTTCTACAGCTTGAGTTTATGCTCTGCGTGAGGATGGGCCAGGGGCCACAGTGCTGTGCCAGAGGCTCTGGGGCAAAATCAGCCTGGTACAGGAACCTACAAGCAGAAACTATTGGCAGCCTGAGTCCTTCACAGTCCCTTCTGCTTTGCAATTTTTCACATCCTCAGTGCGAGGCAAACTGGGTGGCAAAGAAAACTTACATTGCAGTGAGGCCCAGACACTAGACTGCGATAAGAGAGAAGTAACTTCAGAAATGACATCTGCAAGCCAAGTTCTGGAAGTATCGGATATATAAATTGGCATGGGGTTTGTAGTGTAGGCTGTGTGTATTTGAAGAGTTTTGGTGGAATAAATTCCTCACTTCACTATGCTGCATGGCATAGCTATATTAGCCAAAGTTTATGTGTTTTTAATCAAAATTGTTTTCATAGGAAATTATATTGTTACTATCAGTCTTTCCAAGTGATTCATTATCCTGTTACGTAGTCCCAAATGTCTGTATATTTGTTCATCCTATCTGTCAATCCAAGGTTTTTGTGCTTGCTCAGCTCATTGGTGCGGAATTTGGAAATAGTGCTGTCCAAGGCTGCGGGCTGGGCAACGTGGAGCTGTGAGTCTGAATGCAGAAGCTAGCTCTTAATGTACGTATTTCACATCGGGGGAAATAAGATCCAGGAGCGTAGCATGCAGACAAAGGAGAACCTCTGGCACTACATAACCTCAGTCTACTGACACCTCCCTGACTTGGATGTAGGCTCTTCCTTGGTGCTCTAACTCCAACAGTAATGTGAAAACTTGAGCTGAAGGTAGGCAGGAACAAAAGCATACTAGGAGCATTTTTCTCTAGACAATTAAGGGGCAAGAAAAGTAATAATGTATACAGAAGGAAATGTTGGCTGAGCAAACAGAAGCTCATGACAGCTCTCAGCAGGCTCTTTTATATAAACAGGCAGGGAATGCCTTTGGAGTGCTGTATGTTTGTTTATGGAGCAGTGTATGTATCCAGCGCCTTAATCCAAAAAATCAAACCAAATATTGCATTGTTTTAATGTATTTTCAAACATTAGTAGCAGATGGTATTAGAACTGGCACCAAGGCCACAGGTAGGCTGGCCTGCCTTTTAGTTTTCCTATCATTTTAGGTCGATATTTCCTTGCGGGCTTCTACTGTGTTTATGCTGGCAAGCGTAGTAGCCCAGAGTCAGGCTGGCACCAAGTTGTTGTTAACCCCATTTGCCTGCGATTCTACTTTTGTTGCAAGATTTGTTAGAACTCTTTTTGATAATAAACAATATTATCTTTATGATAATAAACAGAGTGCTGCAGAATTTTTGGTACGGATTTCTCATCGTCTTTTGTGTCAGCTTCAGCTGAGCACCGAAAGCTGCATTAAGCGCATGGCTTACAGCCACGGTGAAAAGGGTCTAAATCTCCCCTCTTTTTTCTGATCGCATCTTCATGACTGTAATAATGATTCTAAGTTATGCCCTACTGTCAAATCCTACCTGCTCACCTGGTAAAGAGAATTTGCTTCATCTTTTGTGTTCAGCCATTTTATATATGGAGAAGACAGTGTCCCCTGATGCTCTAGCTCATATTCAAGACTTGATAACAATTAATAAAATATTTGCTGTTTCTTTCCTATCTCGCTTTTTTCATTTTTCTTCCCTGCTGTTTGCACAGAGGATAATAGGTGTTTTCTGAACTCTTACTGGCCCTCTCATCTTTATCCTCAAAATAATATTCAAGCCACGTTTGCCCATGGAAAACAGAGAAGGTCTGGTTGCCTTTGTCAACGTGACTTCTTCTGAGGGGGCACTGAATGGATTAGTAGCAAACTTCACTCTACACTGGCAGTACTGCAAGAGGCAACACCGTTGCCTGCTGGCAGGAGAATGCCACGGCAGTAGAGCTTTTGTGCCCCCCTTCAAAATTAAGAAAGTTCAGTTTCTTGGCATAGTTGATTTTCAAGGTCTATCATTTGTCTGGTTTTCACCTGTCACTTGGGTACCGGCTTTCCGATCCCAGACTGGACAGGCTCTAGACTGCCTTTTTGCTGAGATAAAGTGTATTCAACTTGCTATGATTAAGCTTATATCCTGCTCAAATTCAGGCTTTCTGATCTTAATCGTTAACTCAAAAGATCCCTTTTCTATATCAATACCGAAGGATCCACATTGAAACAGTAACCCCTACTTTTTCTGTGTTTGGCATAATCCTAGTCCCGAGGAATTCAGTTGCAGAGTTCCTGGTGGTTGTGAGGGAATAAAGGGAAAGACACTAAGCCCTAAATTTGGTGCAATTCACTTCCATGCACATAGATATGCAGAGGTGAGAGAGAAAGGAAATGGAAGGAATGGAAATACATCTTTTTTTTTTTTAAGATGCCTTTATCAATAAAGGAATCTAAATGCTTTTATTTTGGAAGAATGGTTAGAGATCCTGAAAATGGTACCTTATTGTGTTTACTATAGTATTTACTACAATATTATGTTTTCCTTTCTATCTTTGAGTTTAACAGTACCATCTGTCAAAAATATTAGTAATGGAGAAATACGCTGGATAAGGCAAAAGTAATTACCCGCTTTCCTTTGGTCCAATTTACAACAGCTTAAGTAAAATAAAAGAGCAAACAATAAAGTTTCCAGGCAAAATCTGAGCTTTTTTGTATCCCCTTTCCTCTAGTAGCCTCTGCAGAATGTAATTAAATCTGCCCTCGGCAGATAAGGAGTAACACTGCTTTTTCATCTCGTATACATGCGCGTGCGTTTTGCTTTTCTAATGCTGTTTTTCGGAGTTTTGCAAGAGAGATCACTGCTGCTTGTCTTCCTAACAACCTCTGGGTTAATGTGAACACCAGAACTCCATCTATAGATAGCTGCACAGCCTTCTCAAGCTGTCACTGCGTTCTTCCCACCATCTGTTTGCCATCCCGAAAGACTGGCAGGGTTCTATAGCCCTTCTGTACAGGAGGATTATGTACTACTTGCTCATCAGCTCTGAAACAAGCTTCCAAGTTTGTTTGTCGTTGCCGGGTTTTTCTCTGTAATGCTTTTGAATGTGAGAATGGGAGGCGATTCTATTTGTTCCTCAGTCCCGCTGTGAGCTTCCAGGTCTTTCTGGTATTTTGTACTGTGTTGTTACAAACAGTGTGTTCCCATTCAATGCAGTGATTGCAGAAGTTTACAGGGATGTCTGGATTCTGGAATAAGATGAGTTTGTTGGGAGCAAACAATGAAGGGAAAAAAAAATATACCAGCTTCCCAGTCTGCTTTTTGCTTTGGCTGTGAGCTGCTTGGCAATGAGCTTTCCTGAAGCTGGGAAAGAATATCGCTGCAGCACCGAAATTCTCTCTGAAGGCCAGTTAATGGCGCAGACTCAGGAACGCGATTCCCCCTCAACAGGAAAGGGACTTTGTGTTGGTTTAGGTTTTTAAACTTGCACATCAAATAAAGTGTGAGGAAATGCCATCTCCCTGTGTTGACCCTTGGAGAGATGACCTCTGGAATTGGGTCCAATAGAATTTGTGCTTGAATACTGCTTCCAGTTTCTGCTTCTTGCTGGATGTAAATATTTAGGACAAATTTTGCACACCAAATTTGTCGTACTAGAGAACATAATGTAACTACTAAAATATATGCTTTCCTTATTATTCTACGTACACCATGATTTATATCACTTGTAATAATACCCTAGGTACATAAATATTTAACAACAAACAGTCTCTATGCATTACACAGGAAAATTCAAAGCCGTTGAAGCAATGTGAGGCATTTCTAGTTAGTGTTTATTTTCTGTCGGTAGAAAATGGTGGATACCATTTTAATGATCATTTTTTGCAAGTAACCTAATTATCTCAACAAACCGACTTTCTGAACAGAACTGTTTTTGCCTGGATGAGTGGAAGGGAAATCAGAACAACAGGAATGAGAACACTAAGTTATTTTTCGGTACACACATCTATCTGCAGTGTCATTGCCCTCCCCCCACATTTTTTCTTTATTTTTGTGCAGCATTGGGTCACTCCCTCTCCTCCAATTGCTCTTTTTGCTTCTGTCCTTTTCTTTCCTGACTTGAAATGGAAAAAAAAAGTTTTTTTATTTCTAGTAAAGGTTTTAAACTTACAAATCTGTAAAATATCATTAGAATTTGGTATAGAAAGATAATCTGCATTGTTTCTTTCTAAACAGTCTTTAAGCTCAAAAAGAAACACAAATCATGAAGTCCGCTGGAGGCATTGTGGCTGTTATACATATTATGTGGTTATGAGCGGCTTGAAACTCCAATAGTGTCATAGTGTTCTTGGGAGCGTTTTTCTTTCTCATACATTGAGTTTTGTTTCCTTCAGTTAAGCTAATGTGGCAGAATGCAGTCTCTTTGTCAATAAAACGGACAGTTTATGGTGGTGTACAGCGATCTGACAATGTGAATGTTTTCTGTATGGGTAGTTTCTCAGTCAAAAACTGTAACAATGATGAAAAAGGAAAATGCGTCAGACAAGGTATGGCACTGCAGAAATATTTCAAAGTCTATGCCCACTATTTTTTAATCTTTCTAAAGAAAATGACATTTGAGGAGCTACTGCACCTTGGGGTATTTTAGAAAGTTGTCCATGCCTTGTCACCCACTGCAGAATGGAAGGGATTAACTGATACAGTAATGAAGGTAGATGCTCTTATTTTTAAAATAATTTTCATTTAAAGGCTTTATTCTCCCGATAGAAACAAATAACACTGGTTTAAAGGTGGTATTTCAGCTATTACATTTCCCAGTGGACACAGACTCGCAAAGAGGAATACATCAGTTATTGATTTCCATCAGACCTACCTATAAAAGCGCTAAACACACAGATTAGCAGTGGGCCAGTTTAGCAGATGTGGAGCATTCTGGCCAAGAGGCATGACATCTCCAGGAATCCACTTAAAGACAAGGAGGTGGTAGGCAGAGATATAACTAGCCTTAAACCATAAGATTACTGCCAAGTTTCTCAGGAAAAAAAAAAAAAAAGCAAGAGAGATCCATCTGATGTACTTTTTATCAACAAAATTCCCCATATAAAAATAGCTACTTCCACTATTTGAGCAAAATAGACCATCTAGCTTGGCACAAATACATAGCCCCTCTGCTAAGCGTAAAATAATGTAATGAGGGAAAATCACATCTGAAATTATATTAGTATACTTGCAAGAATGTTATGGCAAGGAAAAGGAAATAAAATACTCTAGGGTAAATTTTTGTACAGGCTTGGTGTTGGATCTCAGGAGAAGGTTTATGCCTATTCACACACTTCTTAGAATAGGATTATGGTGATAAGATATTGCTATCCCATTACGGTAGGAATCGTATGAAGTAGTCTATATAATCAGCAGTTCATTTAATATTTAAAAATAAATTGTGCTATTTGAAAATATTTTTCAGCAAATTTGATCCAGAGTTTTCCTATCTGCGTTTGTACTATTGAAATAGTGCACAGCAGGCCGTGTGCTGTCCCTACAGTGCTTAAAGATAAGTGGGAATGGTTTCTGAAATCAGCCAGGTCTAGGTTCACTCCTCTGGTTTCAAAGATTGATGCTCATCCTCCATGTGTCACAGGGACACGGGACAGAGTTGTGTTACCTGCTGAATATCTCCTGTGTTGTCTGTGACAATAAAATTCTCTCTTTCATGATGAAAATACCCTTTAAAAAAAAGACAGATAAAGAAAACAAAAATGACTCCATCATGAAAGCAGGGAAAGAAGGTCTGCAGCAAGCTGTTCACTAGTGAGTCAAACAAGTCTGGGGAAAAAAATCACTTTTTATGCCCACATCTAGCTCTTTTTAATTATACTATTACTTTAATCACACCTGCTGTCTGACATCCCATTACGTGCATTCCAGTGTTGCCAGAGAGGAAAGGTTTTGACTTGGGGAAATAAAGGCTGATTTCTGAGTACTCTGGTATTACCTATATCATTCTTGCAATACTGAGACTCTTTTGAGCTGCCTCTGGGGGAGAAAAAGGGGGGAAAAAAAAAAAAAGGAAATATTTCTTTGCTGTTCTTGACAGGAGCTAGGTGTACTTTAAAGGGACAGGTCCAAAATCTAGAGACCCTTGAGCCTTTTTCTTACTGAGCCAGTGAGAGATAGGTATTCACAATTACACATCTGTTTGTTGTTTTTTTATAAAACTGCAGTTATAACCCAGCAAATTCTCTCTAAAACATATTCAATTTCACCTAAATCCCCAACACTTCAGATCACTTCAGGCTTTAGGGACTTGAGCTGGGGCAAGCTACTTACCTTCCCTGTGTCTGTCTTCATCATTTGGCAAATGGGAATGAGAACATTTCTAGAACTTCTCTTTTTTTGAGGGGAAGGAGGAGAGGTGGAAGCAGTGATGTGCTATATTGCTATCATGACCTGATTGTTTTACAAATAATTATCATCTCTTCAAGGTTTGCCGCAAGTGAAATTCGGGCATTCTCACAGCAATTTGCTAAAATCGAGCATCACAGAATCACAGAGTGGTAGGGGTTGAAAGGGCCCCCTGGAGATCATCCCATCCCACCCCCTGCCAGAGCAGGGTCACCCAGAGCAGGGGGCACAGGAACGCCTCCAGGCGGGTTTTGAATGTCTCCAGAGACGGAGACTCCCCCACCTCCCTGGGCAGCCTGGGCCAGGGCTCTGCCACCCTCAAGGGAAAGAAGTTCCTCCTCAGGTTGAGATGGAACTTCCCATGGTCAAGTTTATGCCCATTGCCCTGTCTCCGGGCACCACTGAAAAGATCCTGGCCCCGTACTCCTGACACCCACCCTTTAGATATTTATGAACATTGATGAGATCCAATGGCAGAGCTTAGGACAGTGGAGAAATAATCTTCTTTATTGTCACAGCTCCACCAGAAAATCTGTATTACAAGAACTTATATAATTATTTCTTCCCAGGCTCAGGAATATTGTCAGACTTCAGTGACTCCTGTACTTTTGTCTGCTTTTTCTCTGCAGACTAAAAAGTCTTCGAACAGCCTGTAGCTGCTGCCTTTGTATAGACCACCCGGTGCAGCTGGGGTTTCAAAGGGCTGCTAGCCACTACGCATCTCAAATAATGAATTTCTGCAGTCTGAACTGGTGAGTTGTAAGAGTTTTCTGTTGTCTGTGGCTCAGGAGAGGTTGTGTAGTGCATAGCTAACTGTCGCTCCCCTGGTATAGCCATAGGTATGGAAGGTTTCAATAATGATCTTCTCATGGGTTTTGTGAGAGTACAGGTAATTTCTTCTCATAGGCGTAACGTAAGTGGGAAGGTCTTCTTCCAATGTTGTATTTTACTCAAATAACTGCCCAAATTATCTTAGTCAAACCTATGCCATTTCTCTGTTATCAGACTGATGTTTTCACTCGTGGACAACTGACTTTCATTTTGATTGGTTATTTCTGGTTTTGGAACTGTCAGTATATCCCTCTGTAGAAGTTTCTGGAGCTTTTGGAGCTCCATGACTGCAGTGATGACAAAAGGAGGAACCAGAGAACCCCAAATATTTGTGTAGCGCAAACTTAGCATTTACCTTAGCAGCCTGGAAGGGACTCAAAAAGGCCAGAGAGAAGGATAGTTGCCTCTAGAAAACACTGCTTGATATGCTAGCTCCTAAATGTGAGATTTTCAGAATATCATTCAGATTTGAAAAGAGATTTAGGAGGCTCGGCTGGAACCAAATTTTTTGTAATGATCTGATATGAAATTCTGTATTCCTTAAAACCAGTATTTCTGTTACAAACATAAATGGTGTTATACTGAATATGAATAACAGAAGTGAAAATCTCCATATAAAGCCAGCCTACCTAATGAAGGTAGATCGTTAGGGAAGGCGTAGAGAAAGAAGAGTAAATAATTGGGGTGTTGGACTCAGCGTGCCAACTGCAGTAATTTGGCTTAAATTCCGTGAAAGTCAGAAAGTTATTTTCTTCTTTTTTTTTTTT
>VXBO01007135.1:3343260-3361106 GCA_013400135.1 Rhinoptilus africanus
TTTTTTTTTCCTTAACAGTGAACAATCTATTTTGATTTGTTTTTCACTGTAGGGTCTTGCTATCATTAGGGTGGTCAGGAGTAGACTGCCTTTTGTTGCAAACTATAAAAGATAATACCGCTCTTTAAACACATCAGTGAGAGAGAACAGAATGAATGCAACACACGTGGTCTGAAACTGTAAAGTAAATGAAGTGCTTTCTGTGAGTCACATGAATATACGTATATATTTTAGCATTGCTATAAAGAAAGTTACAAAGCAGATAATAGTGCCTTAGTTAATGTTCATAGGTCTTAACTGCACTCTGTTAAACAGCCGCAATTATTTCAAACATGCCTGGATGTCTAAAATGGAACAGCTTTACAAAATGGGAATATATAGAAGATTAAGCGTTACAAACAACCTGAAATGCTCCTGAGTTCTTGCTGGTGCATGCAATAACATCTGATATAATCTATAACTAGAATTTTGCTATACAGTGATACCCCTAGTGGGATACTTCTGAACACGTTTATTTGAGATATTCTGGAAATAACATTGGAAGTGTTTTCCGTAAGCAGTGCAAAATCACTTAATTCTTTTCCTCCGTTCCTTTGAAATCATCCCTGATACACAAATAAATTTTTGGATTTTAATGATAACATTTTGACTCTAGGCTCAGCTCTTAGAACAGAAAGCAAAGGAAAATGAAACAAAGAATTGTTTGTACCCCCATCCCTTCCATGCTGCTAACATCTGTGTTTTACACAATCTCATTAGTTCAAAAGAGTCTCCATTTCTCCACACGCTCCAGTTTACAATGTCTACCTTCTGCCCAAGGCCCCGTACTGCTCTGCCCTTGCCCAGCAGCAAGAACGGACCCATGCTGATTCACCGCAGTGAGTGGGACAACGCAAAGGAAGCAAAAGCTCCTTGTGTTTCCTGGCCATGCCACCTAACTACCTGCATGCTTGGAGGTCTGCATTTACGATGCAGAGGGCAGTTCTACAGAGGCACCTGAACTGAATCACCAGGGAGTCCCAAAGGGTTTAGTCCCACCATATTTGCATATTTAATAATTCCATGAAATTAGCATAGAGTTTGAAAGGGAGGAAAGGGAATTAAAAATTGCCTCCAAAAATTATGGAGCAAATTAGCTGATCCTCTGAATATCCAGGCATAATTAGAAACCAATAACAGCTAGAAAACAAATGTCAGCCTCAGCTGGAGGTGTCAGGAGGAAGTCATCAGTGAGCACTTTTTTTCTTCCCCCTATATAAACAGCAGATGAGGTTATCCCTAAAATAAACATAGCCCATCTGCTGTCCTCAAATTTAGCAAAGAGGGAAGGTGAAAACAGGCACAGACCAGCATTGGGTGGTATGGAAGACACTCAGACTCAGGAAGCTATTAGAAAGAGGTAGAATCAAGAAGGTCTTTGGAACCTAGTGCCTTGCATGGCTAAGTTCACTCCTCCCACTTCTAACCATGAAATTTTCCTAAAAACACCATTATAGGCCACTTTCTTCCATGGATGCTACAAGCTCCACAGCTATGAGGAATCATAGAATCATAGGGTTGGAAGGGACCTCAGTAGATCATCTAGTCCAACCCCCCTGCCAGAGCAGGGTCACCTTAGAGCAGGGGGCACAGGAACGCCTCCAGGTGGGTTTTTGATGTCTCCAGAGATGGAGACTCCACAACCTCCCTGGGCAGCCTGGGCCAGGGCTCTGCCACCCTCAAGGGAAAGAAGTTCTTCCTCAGGTTTAGGTGGAACTTCCCATGNTTTTTACTACAGCAGCATCATCAGCCTTAATCAAAACCACATCTCCCTTGTCATGGGTACTGCACAACTATAAGAAAGTGTATGCGTGTCAGAAATCTCAGTGGGATTATTTATGGCTGTGGAGTTTCTTGTGTGGTTTGGCAGGTGCTGAATTCACAAGAATCAGATGTGGTCTTTATCAGAGGGTGAAGATGTATGGACATAAATTCTGTGGCAGTCTTCTCCAGTGATTCTTTTAAATCTAACCTAGATGTTGTTCTGAAAAGTATCCTTCGATTCAGTCATCTGAGCCATTTAAATTTTACGTGTGCCTAGTAATTTTCTAATTGATGCAGACATTCCTGCAGAGAGAATTCAAACCTACTGACAATAAGCTTGGTTTTTGTCTCAACTGCCTGCCACAGACTTCTTAGTCCTGTACCCTCTTTCCATCATCTGGTTTCCCTCCAGGATCTGTTGGTCCGCAGCGAAAAATAAAGTGGGCAAAATTATGCAGGACTCAGGAGCTATGTGCTGGAAAACCATCATCAGCTCTGTCCCGTTTCAAATCTGCGGAGATTTGGACTGATATTAGATAACAAAATGAGTCATTGATCAGCTAGAAAACTCTTGACCCAGACTCAGAGTTTATAAAAAGAACAGAATATCCTCTAATTTACAATATGTAACTGATCACACCAAATAGCTGATGGTGACATAGGAACAAAACTTTTAAAAGATTGCTATGTTAAACCAATTTCATTAGGTGACACTGGTAAAGTAGCACATCAGGAGGTAACCCTACAAAAATCCTTTGGGTAAAATGGTATGCTAGAAATTCTGCACTGAAAGATATTGTCATTCTTAACTTCTGAATAAACAGTTTCAATTTAACATGCTCAATGCTCTTATTCAGTCTTCTAAGCATTTATTCAAAATGCACTGCACAATTCTGATTCCACCCACTAATGATTTGCAAGGGTTAGAACGGGGATTTTTCTTTTTCTAAGTTTGTTTCTCATCTCTCAATGGCCATCTCAGACACTGCTGAGAACGTCATTCAATAGGCTATCCTTAGCAGAAGGAGAACTAAGCAAACTTTTCTTTCGACTACAAATACTTCAAAACGTTCTTCCCCTTTTCAATAAGACTCAAGGAAAATGAAAAAGCACTTTCTCTTACCTCATGAAAGTATCTGTTTTTCTTCCTTTCAAATCAGACAGCAACAACGTACCCGAGGGCTTTGTACCACTTGAAAGTTTTCCAAGCCATGAGCAAGTATGTACAGAAACACATTTACAAGAAGAATCAAGAAGAATTAAATCCTTCTCTTTTTTTCTTTTTTTTTTTTTTTAAACTGAGTTACCTTTCATAACATCATAGGTCAAATATTGTAAATTATTTATTACTGGAACAGGGTGAAACACACTGAATTACATTCTATATATTATTTCCTTGCATTTGTTAGATCATTCAGCTTACTTGATTAACTTATCCAGCGCTGGAGTTGTATCCTGCACTCACTGACACTAATAGCAAAAATTTTAATTACTTCATTTGAAGCATAATTTTTTATTCATGAGAATTACCGTAATACTTTTCCTATCCACAAAAAACAGGTTTTGAACTTCATCTGGGAAATTTGGCAAACGTTTCCAAATTTCTTTTAGTTCACTGTTAGCTAAAAGTCTATATAGGTTTTTTTTTATTTATTTAAAATCTGGATTAAGCTTTTAGAGCTTTGTTACAATGCTGTTATTAGTGTTCTGTGATTCAATAACCAAGAACTGGAAACTGTTCAAAGAACCCTTTTCTTCTCAGGAATCATAAAGATATCCAGAAGCTGAGCTTGGATTTCACTTACATTTAAATTCCAGGCTATTCCTACAATTTCTACTCTTCCTGTTTTTGAAGAGCTCAAAATTCACATGAAATGTTTCAGACTGAGGTAGATAATGGGAGGCTGTGTTTACATCTGATTTCTCATCAAATTCTTATCAATTCGGAAAGATGTGCTTCATTTAACTTGTCAGTAGTTTACGCAGCTGGGTAATTGTGAAAGTTTTGACACAATCTTACATCTAAAAAACCCAAACCCTTTTATTTATTGAATAATCTGATTATTTATATTTATAGGATTTTACTTTTCAAGCAAAAAAAAAAAATCATATTTGTTTCAATATTTTGGAATCAGTATTTTTTTCTCTTTTTACATAAATGTACAGCTCTGTATTTTTATTCCGCAGAGATGTGTGCTTTTCATTGGGGCACAGTAAGGACAAATCAATGAGACAAGTGTGCACAGTGAATCATCTGGGGTTTAAACTGCCTAAAGATATATTAACTTGGAGTGAGTTATGTATTAAGATATCCATTCTACTAAATATCTGCCAACACGAATGCTGGATAATGGAAAATTATAGAACCAATTCTGTAATCCTTACTCCATCTAGCAGAATTGGGGCAAAATTTATGAAGGCCGGTTGGGTTTTAACGCAATCCATTCATGAAATCACAAAGTGTTCTAATAATTATCAATCAAATTAGAAAGTAGTGCAAGGCTAATGTGATGGATTTGAGATGTTCATACAACCTTCTCTTTTTTTTTTTTGACGTCATTTTAAGATCTCTTTGAGGAACAACGCTTACAAAGTTTACTTCTGACAAGTAACTGGGGCCGTTATTTGTAAAAAATGTGCCCAAATGGTGTAGAACTTTAGAAAAATATCTACTGAAAAAATGTCTTGGTCTTCATGTCCTGGAAACCAAAAAGACAACTGTAACATAACTTCACTGCAGTAGTGAGGGAAGTAGAGAAAAAAAATTAGCAATATTCCACAAGCCCTGATTCATATATATTGTTTGATTCTTATATTAATCTCAGTAAAGGCTCATAGGCATCCATTTATACATACAAGTAAATCCACTGAGTTATATTTGTTTAATCCACTTTTAGTGTAAGTTTCCTCTTATTTTTAGACTACTACAGCTTTTGCACAACAGTTTTAACTTGTCAGCAAATGAAGAGATCTTTTCCATCCCCTTCTGAAATCTTTTTTGTGCTTGTCTTCCTCTTCTTTGTACTTGAGATGAAATCATTTTTTTTTCCCTATAATGTTCTAAAGTTTTTTTTCCAGCAAGCTGCAAGAGTAAGCACTATAATTCTTCATTATCATCGGAATTCAAAACCGAGCGCATTTCCGACAGCTAGTCAGTGAGCAGTTCTGGCGTGCCAGTGTACAGGGAGGCCCCACGCATTTCATTTAACTTAAGGAGTCCGGATTTGACTGCAGTTTTTTCTTTTGTCCTTGAAGGAAAAGACAGCACCATCTGCTCTGTCTACAAAACTCCTAGTTTAGGAACTCTCAGAGTTATGAAAATAAGGATAAAAAGGATTAAATTATGTAGCCACCTAAGGTTAAATTCAAGCCTATGTAAAGAAGAAGTGCAAGAAACATCTCTTGTCTTAAATCCATTTCCAGATATTCAAAATATAGCTATACTGGGACTTTAATAATGCACAGAGCTTATACTGCTCCTAAATAAAAGTGAATTTCGTGATTTGTGGGAATCTATTTCTCAACTATCATATATCAATGTGGAGATGAATTTAGTACAAACCCTGAATAGCAACGATACCTGAGAAAAAGAATGAGGTGAATGAGTGGTAGCTTCACCATCAAGGAAAATAAAAGGTACCTGGAGGGTGGGTGGTTTTAACCTGGGGACGACACAAGGACTGCCCCAGCGTCATGGTGAGGATGTCCGCTAAAAGGAGCCCCCACCAACAGCTGGAAAAATATAAACCTTATAGTTGCGATTTGTGTTTCAATAAATCCTGGCTCTAGTGTTTAACAGGTTGTTTTGTGGTAAAACTCGCAGGCAGAGTGACCGGGGCCCTCAGCGGGAGCCGCTCGTGTCTTCAGCCGCCCCTTGGAGGCTCTGGGCCTCCGTGGTAGGGCTGGAGCCCGGGGCGCTGCTGGCTCCTGCACCCAGGCTGGGTCTGCAAAGCTCCCTCGGCAGGGAGGGACTGCCTTGGGATTTACAGCCCGTCCCCTTCTAGCTGTCCTTTTCCGCAAGTGTGTCCCATTGGACGAGGGGATCGAATGCACCCTCAGTAAGTTTGCGGAGGACATCAAGTTGGGTGGGAGCGTTGATCTGCTGGAGGGTGGGTTGGCTCTGCAGAGGGATCTGGACAGGCTGGATCCATGGGCTGAGGCCAATGGCATGAGGTTCAACAAGGGCAAGGGACGGGTCCTGCACTTGGGTCACAACAACCCCATGGACGCTACAGGCTCGGGGCGGAGGGGCTGGAAAGCTGCCCGGCAGAAAGGGACCTGGGGGTGTTGGTGGGCAGGGGGCTGGATATGAGCCAGCAGTGTGCCCAGGGGGGCAAGGCCACCAGCATCCTGGCCTGGATCAGGAACAGTGTGGTGAGCCGGACTAGGGAAGGGATCATCCCCCTGTACTGGGCACTGGTGANCAGAAAGGGGAAGGTGAAAGGCTGTTTGTCTCTGATGACGGTTCCTGCACTTCACAGGTCTTACGCTGATGGAAGGAGGAGGGTGTAACTGGTCCTGGCTCTCCTCAGCGAAGCTCGTACTCTACCGACAACCCTCTCTGGAGCACAACAGGGTAATTACTTTAATTGCAGTGCACATATATTGCAAGATATAGAATCATAGAGTACCAAGTTGGAAGGAACCTCAAGCATCACCTGCTCCAACCAACAACATGAACTAACTTTTCGAACATCACACAACTCGTACATTGAAGGTTCAAATTAGGAAGGAGGCTGAGGTTAATTGTATGTTAACAACAAAATTCAACACAGTGTGCATCATGACAGCAGTGCAAGTCCTTAAAAAGCAGGAAATTTACCATATATTCCCTGACTGAGAATGGATAAACCCACAGATTTTTATCAAGATACTCATTATAGTTGCATATATTAAGTTATAATTTCAAGGAAAGTACGGTCGATGTCAGTCAGACCAAAACAAACCTTAAAAGAAATCTTATGTAGGGTGCAAAAAAACAGTTGAAGCATTTCTTAAAAATCAGCTTTTGTGTTCACAAGATGATGAAAGAACCTGTTGGAGGAAAAAGCATTTTTAAAAATAAGCAGATTTAAAAGTAGTGTTTTAAAGTTAAGAAGGAAGACTCAGTGTGAATGCTGTTTCAGCTCTTTGAAATCCCAACATTAGTCATGAAAGAAAGCAGATAACTTATAATTTTAAAGAAGGAATTTTACATTTAAAGACTATTTTTAGCTGGACTTTGGCATTATTATGTTATGTTAAATTATCAAAATCCTTAAAATATTGACAGTTTTAAAAAAAAATATTAGTCTGCGCACTTTCATTTTTCATATATGTGAGTCACACACATGATTTGTGGCTTTTGTGCACATAATTTTGAGTAGCTTTAAGGATCTGTGATTAATACAGGGAGTAATGGTCATTCTTTTTTTCTCCCCAGTGTAAAATATATATTTTAAGATTGTGTTTTCAAAATTTGTTCTACATTCTACCCTAATTTTGCTCAAAGTATCTTTGCAGTTGCTCAGTGTTTTATTTAAAGTCATCTAATAGAGAGCACAGAGTCGAGATTCTCGCACTGTAGGAGTACTAGACTTTAAACAAATGTCTTCATCACCATTTTGCAGTCAGTGTTCAAATAAATGAATGGATATTTTATCCAATGTTAAATTAAAAAAATATTTGTGTGAGTCTTTATAATGAATTCTCTTTCGTTTCACAAGTGCTGTGAAAAATAATTCAGATTTCAAGAGAGTCTATCCGATCAGGAGAAAGAGTATGAAAAATATTATGCAAATACATGCATAAATATGAATCTTCTTTAGTGCTTGCAGCTCTGATGCTTGTGATTTTAGCCATTGAGGGAAGAAATACAGCCTGTCTGTAATCTTGGCTGTCGTCTTTATTTTAAATCCTGCCATGATAAACTGATCCGACACTAAAACCTACCTCTTCCTCTTACTTTTTGTGTCTGAATTGCAAATAATTATTGTCATTTTATAGGATTCAGTTTGTCCTTAAAATAGAGGCGGTTGTCAATGTAGACTTGCCTGTGAGATTGCTACCTCTGCTACGAGAGGCAGAGACCTTTGCTCAGGGGACTGGTTGCAGGCGAGGGTGCTGTTGAAGCACACAGTCTCCTTTCGCAAAACCTTAAACCTTCATATTTCTGGAGCCAGAGGACAGGAAGGGAGCTCGGGACAGGCTGGGAGAAATGGCAGTGTTATTCTGTTTGTGTTATGGAATCGGTGGCGTCTGCAGCCGGCTTTCAGGTCAACCTGTTAATGTCAGCATCAGCAAGTTTTAGTTGGCTTGCTTCCTGCCACGGATAAGGATTGTGAATACTCAGCAGCCTCGGCGTCTTCATCCTTCTGCTGCTGGTTGCTCAAATAGTGTACGAGCTGTGTGAAATAAGAAGCATATCTGAGCTCTTGCAGAAGACAGAAAAGCTCATGAGCTGCAGATCCAGAGGTTTCAGAGATTATCCCAAAGATCCAAATGATAGCTGGAAGGATACACTTGTATGCTCCTTATGTAAACCTTACACTTCTGCAGGCATGGGGTTGCATGTTTTCTGTGCCCAAAACAAATGTTACTGACAGATAAAGTCCAATGGACTTTGATGTTGAAAGCTCTAGGAGACAAACTTTTCTATTCTTCATTTTCCTCCTCCTTGTCACAGCTTGAAGTTTTTTCTCAGTCATCAGGAGGAGGTGATCCCACTGGGAACAGCTTCTTGTGAAAGTGTTAATCTGCTGACTGTGAATGTGACTTCTCTGAGATGTTATTAAGCATCCATATGTCATTTACCTCATTCTTCTCAAAGCTCAATGCACAGTGTCTGACACATGCTGCAGTTCCATGGTGAAAGCTGTTATTGCCAAAATCGTATTTCTGATTATTGTGGAAAAGAGGTATCTTATGAATCATTTTCTCTGCAGAGAAAATGCATATATGCTTGCATTAAATGATGTTCTTTTAAATTAAATGATATTGCAGGTCACATGTCATCTGGATTTCCTGCATTTCAGAGTTGCCTTGGTCAAGAATAGCCGGCCTAAACTATCTGTACATTTTAATGTATATAAAACCCACAGATGTTGTGTTACCCTGGTTTATAAACAGTGATATATTTGCCACATCTATGCTTTGGGTTTAGGCTTACATTAGTTACCATATTGATAAAACATCAACATGAGATTCTGGAGCATGTTCAGGGAAGGGCAATGGAGCTGGTGAGGCCTCTGGAGCACAAGTGCTGTGAGGAGTGGCTGAGGGAGCTGGGGGGGTTCAGCCTGGAGAAAAGGGGGCTGAGGGGAGACCTTCTCGCTCTCTGCAACCCCCTGAAAGGAGGGGGGAGCCAGGGGGGGTCCGGCTCTTCTTCCAGGTAATAGGTGACAGGACAAGAGGAAAAGGCCTCAAGTTGCACCAGGGGAGGTTTAGATTGGATGTTAGGAAAAATTTCTTCACCAAAAGGGTTGTCAAGCATTGGGACAGGCTGCCCAGTGAAGTGGTAGAATCACCATCCTGGAGATATTTAAAAGATGGGTAGACAGGGTGCTGAGGGGTGTGGGTTAGTGGCAGTTTTGGCAGTGTTAGGTTATTGGTTGGACTCAATGATCTGAAAGGTGCCTTCCAACCTCAAAAATTCTGTGATCCTATGTAACTTTGACTGGATATACCATCTTGGATTAACTGTCTCGCCTTAGGGTGTAAACCTGTATGATTCTTAATGCTCTTGTGAAAGCTCTTGTGAGCTTTCTCTTAATCCTTGTGTAGACTGACAGTAGATCCCAATGTCTTCAAAAGGTAATGAACCAGTAATATACATTTAAAACTCTGTCACGGATACCTCACTTTTTCTCAGTTGCTTCCTTTGCAACATTCCGGAAAGCTGCTATGAAGTGTCCTTTTTCTACTAGGACCCCTTGTCTCCTTGGATGGATGTCCCATCATTTGCATGTGCTATTTGTAAGAAAAGTCCTTTAGGTCATGACCAATTAATTGTCCCAAATGGGTCACTACAAAACATGTAGAAGATGATGTTGTAGCAACAGCTCCACAGTCCAGCTTTGCAAGATGTGCTGCAGGTAGTTTATACGAACCGCTCCAGCTTAGCTTGTTCCAGCCTGTGCAGAGAAAACAGCAGTCCCGCTTAGGCTTCAACTTGCTTTTAAAATGCAGTTGGTAAGTCTTCACACATCCTCAGAAGAAGCTCTGGCCTTATTTCTCATAAATAAGGATCATCATTCAGATTATATCTGTGGTCTAGAGGAATTCTTTATTGCCTTTTCTTCCCTTGGCACATTGCTTTCTGAGTTACTTGATATTCTGCTATCTATAGGCATTACAAAGAATGTCTCATGATCTCTTCTGACTCTTATTTCTGTTGCCTTGAAAAACAGACCTTTTACCCCAGAATATTTCAAGTTTTTAGTCTGTGTTTAAAACCAAAAAAGCTTAGCTATAGCATAATCCCTGAAATACATTATTCAACTTGATATGAAGTAGAGGGAAGGTCTGTGACGAGAGAGAATCGAAAGGAGAAATTAGCACAGATTTCCCCCGAAGGCCCAGCTGACACTGTGGTGGCCGTCTTAAATTAGTCACTAAATAGTAGCGTGTGGCAGGGGCTATAAACAACTACAAGAAACATTTCCAGCAGTGAAATTAGCCTGACTTTCTGTATGCCCAGCTCCATTGGAAATACTGTGGTACCCCAGGGACTGTATGTATCAGGAGGGAGGAGAAATGCTATGTAAAGTTTTGATATAACAAACATAAAAAGCAATAATTATTTCATTTTACTTGTATGTGGAAATGATTTACTAGCACGTCTTCAATAAGAAAAAGCTCTTGCCTTTAGTGAACACACTCATCTGTGCTTGCAAACATAATGCTATTTGCCTCATAAGCTCACAATGGAAAGAGAACCTGTTACAAATTCAGTCAATGATCCAACAGGAAATTAAACCTTTTAAAAATGGATGAGCCAATGGACCAAGAGTAATGGAAGAAAATGCACAAAATGGGAAGAGTGAGTCATTAACTTGATTTAAATATGATTATTTTTTTTTTATCAGTAAGGCACCAAGGTCTGACGTAATTTCCATTTTTAAAAATTCAGCATGATGAGAACTTCCAGAATCAGAACTAAACACTGAAAACATATATATATATATATTTAATTAGAAAAAAGAACAATTCCATACTGGGCAGGAGAGAAATATCAGAAAACATTTATACCTGTGAATCTCCATTTAATATATAGTCACCCTTTTCTATGGCTTTTGAAGAGAAAAGGACTTGCTCTTGTTTTATAATATTTAATTGTATGAAAGGATAGAAAAGACAAGAAAGACCCTTTATTCTGAAGCTGAAGAATTCAGAGATAGCAAAAAATACATATTAATGCATGATTCCCACTCGCACCCCACCACTGGTGTCTGATTTACAGAACCTCACCACCTTCTTGTTTTAAGGATGGTGGTGCTCTTATTACAAATAATATCACATTGCCGAAAGAAAAAAAAAAAAAAACAAATTGCTATTTGTAGAGAAGATGTCAGCTCCTTAACATTAAGACACACAGCCCTCCAGGGTAAAATTGCACTTTGTAGGTGTGTGAAAACTTTCATAGAAACATATCCAAAATTATTTGATTGAAGTTGGTACATTTGTGGCAGCCTTGAATCGCAGGGTATGCTGTATCCCTCTTTCCAACACTGACTTTCATTGCTGCTGTAGCAAAGTGAGTTTAGCCAAGCTGACGAGTATCAGAAAACATTAAAGGTCTCTTCTCATTTTCCTTAATTTGCATTGCTAAGTGGTTCAAAACCTAATCAATAACAAAAATATAAGAGCTTCCAGGTACCAAATTCCAGGCATTTTTACAGATTATTGCTGTGATATTTTGTTTCATTGTACTCACAAGTAGTTAGCAGTGATGTTGCTTGTGAAATTAGCATCAACCATGAACCTTTCAAGGGTGATAGTTTGTTTTAAGCTTTGCCTTTTTTTTAAGTTGTTTTTTACATTTTCCTTTTATTTTCGTATTTGTCTCCTCTGCACCGCATTTTCTCTGCCCATATGAATATCTCCTTCTCCATCTCCTTCTCCATCAAAAGTCTTGATAATTGCTTTTTTAGGGAGGTAGGAATGCAAGAAAGCAGATAAACCATAATCTGTGTGCCTTTGAGTGGAGCGGTCATGTCCACAGGAGCAGGAAAACAGAAATATTTCCTTCCAGCCCAGGATCTATAAGACCTGCTGATGGGGAAGAAAATGTTGAAAAAAGAGGGAATTCACTGAGCTGTAGTGGTTAGTGGAAGTGCAGCTAGTGGGAGAAAAGCTCATTTTGTTGATGTTCTCTACGTAAGTTTTGAGATGTTCTTTTTGGCACTTATTTAGACAAAAAATAGTGGAAAACACATTTGTATTAGTGTAGCTTTTGACATTTTTTCACACATACCCAAACTAGTTAGAACACGGTTAGAATGATAACAATAGAAAACTATCCTCTAGAGGGAGACTTTTTAGCCACCTCTTTGCCACTAATGCTGATAAATTCACTGATAAAGACCAGTAGAGTCATCGGAGCGTAGAGGGAATTGGGGAATCTGTTAGTTGCTTGGAAGTTTAATCCCAAGGCCATTTCCTGCCCAAGAGCATCATGGTGCATCTTCTCCATCATGGTGCCCTATGTGAGGCCACAGAGAAGAGCAGGCCTGTTTGGGGTTGATGGTATTGCCGATAGGATTACTCCGCAAATGAGATACAGCGATGTATTTTCAAAGCAATAAACAGAGGGATGCAGACAAATCCTATTAACAAATAACAGGATTTGTGCTTGCACTGCACCTCCTACTCACCACCTTGAAAATTTACCCCATGCTGTCTGAACCGTTGTTGTGCATAAAATCAAGTAAATTATAGTCCATTTAAAAATAAGCTAAAAACCCCCATCGGATTCCACTGAAGTGTGAATAATGATTCAACAGTCATCAGCTGTGGTTGCCATAAGAAACAAGATTTCATAAATCTATAAAGTGTAGAATAGACAGGAATGCCACAAGCAACATTAATCTAGTAAGATGATAACCAAAATGGGATCTTATTTTCAGCACTGGTTCTCCTTTTTTTCAGCTTCTATGGTTTCTCCACAGAAGCAGCTGTCTGAATTCCAGCTGTAAAACTAAACAGTTTTAAGAAGCCTGAAGGCTCAATCTGATTGACTTTATTAACCACCCTTTGTTAATAGTCGTGAGTGATTTGTTTCTTTTGGAGAAAGGCAAGAAGAAATACAAATAAAGGAATTGTATCTGCGTCATAAGTCAACTCATATCACATTCTGCCATTGCACAGTCAAAAATACATAAGACAAAATCTGCACTGCATATTTGTAGTTTTTCATATTTTAAAAGTCCTAGTGTATCATTTTTTGGGAGATGTGTGTAAATTACCATGAACACAGAATTTTTTTCAATTTATTAATAAAAAGAAATAAAAAATAGAGCAGGCAAGTAGAGGAGCACGGATCCTAAAAACTGACTTGCTGAATTTAAAGCAAAAATCTCCATTTTCTACACCTTAATTCTTATTTGTATAATATCTTACCAGTATAAATTCCCCCAGCACAAACAGATCACTGGGTGATCCATGCATGAAGACAAAGTACCGTATGACACATTGTCAAGAATAAAAAAAAGGTTGACAAACATTGGGAGTCATAAACTTTGAAACAGGATATAAATTGTCAGAAAGGAAGTAAAAATAAGGGTGTTTCTCTGCAGTCCTTGACAGCTATGGCTTTCAGGAAAACATTGTGTTTAGATCTGCATAGCAGCAGGAGCAGAGTGGAGTGTAACCAGTGAGGGGATGTGATGAACTGCCTGGAAGATTTCTTTAGAAGTGTTTGGATCGGGAGAAAGATTGTTCTGGAGTAAAGGAAAACCCAGTGAGCTTTCTTTTCTACATTTAATAAACACCTTTGTAGAGGAAGCATGTTTTTCAAGGGTTTTTTTTAATGTTTGAATATAAATGTGTTTCTTGATGTTTTCTATCCTTCTAATGACATTGGACACACATTTGATGTAAGGTTCCAAGAATGCTTAGAATAAAATACAACTATTGAAACTTTCCTTTCACTTTAATAGTTAAAAAAAGATTGCAATTAAGTATGATACATCTTCTCTGCACATACACCTATAGCACTGTAACAAATTTGGGACACTGATTATCTCAAACCATTGTTGTTATTAGAGCTTCAGGTAAATAAATATGCAGACACTTCACCAAATGCAGTAACAAACTGAGAATGAAGATTTGTTTTATTTAATTTCTATTACTTGCATGCTTGTTTTTTTTTTCTTCTTGTGTAGTTACACGTTTATACAGACAGACCCAGGTCTGGGTATGGCACACAGACTTAAATTCCTGCAGTTACCTGTTGTGGTCTAACCCCAGTCGGCAGCTAGAACCACGCAGCTGCTGCTCACCCCCCCATTTTGGACTGGGGAGAGAATCAGAAGAGTCAAAGTGAGAAAAAACTCATGTGTGGAGATAAAGACAGTTTAATCTATAGAGCAAAAGCCATGCAAAGCAAAACAAGGAATTCTTTCACTGCTTCCCATCAGTAAGCGGGTGCCCCACCATCTCCAGGGTTTTAAATGGTGTATTTCAAGTCAATCATGCCATCGCACGTATGCCCACTTGGTAGTGTCCGTGGACTTTAATATTGCCTGAATATCATTTAAGTCTGAAAAGCAATTTGTTAATGTTATATGTATTCACGTAAAGGTGTTTCTCAGTACCACCGTTTCTGATTCAGATCCTGTGGAATGCATGCAATACTTCCAAATAATTTCTGTTTGTCTTAGTTACTAAAATGTCAACAAAATGCTCTTTTCTGATGACCTCTGCACGTTAGTTTTTGGTGAGTAAGAGCCTGCTCAAAGCCCATTGAAATAAGAAATCTGTCCTTGATTTCCAGAGAGTTGAATGAAGTGTGTTCAAATGTTTCATTTAGTTAGCTTATGCTTTCCCCTTTCAGTTTCCTTACATGCATTTGCCTTCTCCACCTGCCTCTTAATTCTTCCACTCCCTTCCTTTTGAACCTTGTGTGAAATTCGAGTGAAAAATACTGAGGGATAAGAGGTGCCCTCACTGACTGTAAATTCCATGGAGTGTGCTTGGTAGAGCAAGATAAATAAGGGTAAGTAAACGTAAGAGCGTGTTCTATGGGCTTGATATTTAATGGTGTACTTTTACAGACACCTGATGCGTGCATCTGTCCTAGTTGTTTTGCAAGATAAATTACGTAACAAGGTCTACCAAGAAACTACTTTTTATATGAAATGTGAACATTGGGAAATTTGGGTAGGCTGGCAATATTGAAAAACTTCTAGGCTTTCGGTTGCTAATGGCTCTCTTGACTATATTTTGTTCTTGAGTGTCCAGTTGGAATAATGTGAATCTTCCTACAGTAGTTTTCTGTGACTGCTCGGCAGCAAATCACGGTCCTACTCAGTGACTTGGTAAAACTAATTTATGTGTGTTCGGTAGATGTTTGTCAAAAAATATAAAGATTATTCATGAAGCTTAGCTTTTGTCCATGATTAGTTTAGATGAACAGACTTTCATTCTGTTATAAGAAATAAATCCTTTTAAAGACTTAAACCAGTCCTTTTCAGATCCAAAATTATAAATTCTCCTACTTAAGGGAATAGAGCTTTTGTTAAGCTACTATGAATGCCATAGACAAATTATTAATGTTGTCCTTTGCATAATTGCATGGCCAGGTGAAATGCTTATGTATATGTATTTCATTTATATAAAATGTGTGTGAATCTATATATTGCATTTTAAAGGAAAAAACAAATGAGAGCTGCAGCAGTTTCTTGCGCAGAATGAGTTCTACTTTGCATTTTGGAAATGCTGTAAATCATTGGAGCTATGTAGTCAGAGTTTATGATTTCCATCAAAGAGCACGAGGGACATATTTCACTGTGGTCTGTCCCTTATTCTGCACATACTTGAGAAGAGAAACTCAAACAAAGCTCTCATTAGGAAACATTGACATAAGACTAGCAGAGAATTCATTTACTTGTACATGGCAATACAGCAAAGAAGTCAGTGAGAGCCATATATTACACTGCCACAGCAAGTGGAGGGATTGAGAAGGAGATGTGCATCTAGAAATGTATTTTTTTGTACAGATCTTTCAAGGTTTGCGTTTGTTCTTATTTCTGGTATCTTGAAAGCAAATGAAAATTTATATCTGAAGTGTCAGGGAGCAGGGAGAGCAGGCTGCTTCTTAAGCACCGAGAGCTACAGGCTGAGCCCAGGTGGTCCCATGGCACATTCCAGCCCTAGGGCACTTTGGGGGCAGTGGTGGTGGGGCAATCAAAAATCCCAATCCTTGATGGGCCCATAGTGATGAATCAGATGAGACAGGATTCAAGTCAGGGTCAGGTCCATTGAGGATAATCAGGGTCAGACATAGTCCAGTGATCGCCAGGAAGGTCCACAGTGACAAAGGGAAGGTCAGGGTGGGATATCAGACTCCTGGGTTGGGATCTGGATCAATGAGGCCCATGGCCAGGAGCAGATATGGCTGTGATGGAGCTACAGGTGATGTGATGGAGCTACAGGTGGGTATTCCTATGGTATAGCCCAGGCCAAGACTGAGGACCCAGACCTGAGCTCAAATGGGATGGTGGAGGTCCCAGGTGAGGCTGGTGAAGGCAATTAAGCCCTATTAGTGCCCTCAGAGCCCTGAAATAAAGCAGATGAAGATCTGATGAGATCTGATGATCTTGCTTGTACAACAACAGGATCTTTTCCAGCAATAGGTGTGATGAGCATTTTCAAGAGTGCATCACAGAAGGGGGTATGTGCACTTTACAAATGTTGTCTTGGCATGTGTGTACCTGTTTCATGGTTTCCCTATCTCGAAGGGGTTACGGTTACGGCTGCTGTTGTGGTGGAAGTCCTGCCAGAGTACCAGTGCGGGAACCACTTAAGGGCATTTAATGGGCTGGCCAGAATAAATGGAGGGATAGGCAAGACAAATAACGTCTCAGCTGCGCGTATCCTGGTTTGGGTGGTGGTATGTCTTTGGTTTTTTTTGTTCTGTTAGTTTGAGAAAACTTCAGAAAATGCTGTAAAAGAAAAAAAAAGGTGATGTGTACTCTGTATAGGAATATTTATTTATTTATTTATATTGTTGAATCTTATTTTTATTCTAGTTCTGCAGGTATTATGCAAAATACATAGAGCCTGAGTCATGTTTAAACTTTAATTTACACTAAATGGAATTTATCTTGTCAGCATACATTCACTGGCTCTTATTGAATCTGTTGCTATTAGGATGATGTGATACATTCATTTTGTTTCTTTAGAGTGCTGATCCTTATTCTAGATTCTCACTGGTACCATACCCTGTAGGACAGCTGCAGACATGGAAACACAGTCATCATAGCATTATTTTTTTTCAAGGCCTATTAGCACCTTTTTCTCTGCTGTGTGGAAATGCTGAACTTTGAGATAGGCTTCACAAAGCAGGATTGATTGAGCCGGTCTCTTTATGTTAATGTGAAATAAGTCCATTCTTCCCTGAATTGGAACAATGAATGGATTGGGGAAGAAGTTGGGATAGAAGAAGGTATACCAAGAGGCCAAATATCATAGATTCCCAGGTTGGAAGGGACCTCAAAGATCATGTGATCCAACCTTTCTTGAGGAAAAGGATGGTCTAGACAAGATGGCCTAGTACCCTGTCCAGCTGAATCTTAAAAGTGTCCAATGTTGAGGAATCCACCACTTCTCTGGGGAGGTTACTGCAATGGCTGATACTTCTTATGGTGGAAAATTTTCCTTTTGTATCCAACTGGAATCTTCTGAGGAGTAATTTGTACCCATTACCCCTCATCTTTTCCATGTGACTCCTTGTAAAAAGGGAGTCTCCATCATCTTTGTGGCCACCTTTTAAATACTGGGACATGGTGGTAAGGTCTCCTCTAAGCCTTCTTTTCTCAAGGCTGAACTAACCCAGTTATCTC
>VXBO01007135.1:3361130-3374058 GCA_013400135.1 Rhinoptilus africanus
GCCCCATACAGCAGGCTTCCCAGTCCTTTGATCATCTCTGGAGCCCTTCTCTGGCCCCTCTCCAGCCTGTCCAGATCTTCTTTTGTATAGCAGGGACTAAAACTGAACACAGTATTCCAGGTGTGGCTTGACAAGCACCAAGTACAGGGGGATAATGACTTCTTTGTCTCTGAAGGTGATGCCCTGGTCGATGCAACCCAGCACTCTGTTGCCTTTCTTTGCTGCAGTAGCACACTGTTCTCTCATATCAAGCTTGTTTACCAGGTCCCCTTCCACAGAGCTGCTCCGCACCCGCGTAAATCCCAGCCTGTGCTGCACTCCTGGATTGTGTTTCCCCAGGTGAAAGACCTTACACTTGTTCTTGTTGAACTTCATAAGGTTCTTGTTAACCCACTCTTCCGGCCTATCCAGGTCTTCCTACAGGGTGTCTTTCCCTAAGTGTCCACTTCCCCACTCGGTTTAGTATCATCAGCAAACTTCATCAGGGTACACTTGATCCCATCATCCAGATCGCTTATGAAGACATTCAAGATCATTGGACCCAGTATTGGTCCCTGGGGGACCTCACCTGTGACAGGTTGCCAGTTTGAAAAAGAGCTATTTACCTCCTGTTGCCTGTCAGCCAGTTCCCGACCAATATGTTGTATTTTGTTTTTCAATCTGCAAGTGACAGATTTATTGTAATTCAGTTTTGATTGCTGCAGTGATTCCAAATCTGTGTTAGAAATCTCTCTGAAAGCTTTTTCCATCAAAGTACATGTTGAAACTGGTTAAAATCCGGAGTGTGCACATAGAGGGAACTCTAAAGGATTTCGTCTGGATTAACTTGCAGCTGTTTTGTTTTGTATCTGTTTTATACAAAAACTGTTTTCTGGGCTTTTTTTTGCTCCCAGCCAAGCTGTGGCTTTGTCTCTGGCTGAAATGATTAGCTCTATGTCAGAGGTTATGAATAGCAAGATCTCTCCGTAGCAGCAGTGAACTGCTAGTTGTCATATTGAAAGTGAACTGAGAACATTAGTTGGCTTTAATTGTGTTCTCTGCAAGAAACTGTACTGCTTATTTTAAGTAGAAGGTCAGTAGAAGCTGAACACATTTCGTATTGTCTGAACTAAAGCAAATTTCAGGATCTTGGAAAATGTTCCTTTGTCTGGTATAAGCACCAAGAGATCGTGGAGCCAAAAGCACAGGTTACTGATGGTTCTGACTTACTTTAAGAATTTTTCTGGTCAAGTTTGTCTTGATGTAGGATTAGATATTGGCTTTGCTGTGGGTGTGTTGTTGTCATGATTTATGCCATAGAAAATTCAAGCACAAAGCTAACTAGGTGTATGAAGGGGAGGAGGAGGAGGTGTACTGGAGCCATTGTGTGCCTGGCTGGTCTGGGCAGAGGACCTGGATTGGAAAGGTGATGTGGATCCTGGTGGTATTCTTGGTAATGGTGTGTATAGACCGTATAAGATATACATGCTCTGGGGGATAGGGCCTCAAAATTGATAGTCTACTCTATGTGAAATGAATCTCAGTGGTATTTTGGTGATAGAGAAATGCATAGTTCCTTGTCTTGTTTCTATTCCCCTTTATATAAGAACATAAATGTGAAGAAGCGTTATTCTTTTAAATTAATTCAATAGAATTAGAAAGCAAGATTATTGCGTACTTTGAGAAAACATTAGTGTTCAAATTGTCAATTATTAAATAAGGAATTAATGGTTTTATCAGAAGGGAACACGGATCTGCATGTTTAACATTCTGATAGATCTCATTGAGAGAAGCTGTTTTGACTCAACAGAAGTCAGTTCTCAAAACTCCTATGGACCAGAGCATGAATGAGCACAAAGTGCCGCTGAGGACACTGCTGCCTGGTTGTTGCTTTCTGACTGACAGCAGAGGTGCGGGTAAGGGGTTGGAAGGGGAGAATGTGTTATGCTAAGAGTGATTTATGAATTTCAAGTAATTGGTGTTTCAAACCAGTGTTCATTTCTTCATCAGTGAGAAGCATAGTTTGTTTATCGCATTCTTACATGGATGAAAGGAAATATATGCATATTAATGTAAAAAAAGCTTTATAAATGGCTGAGTGAGAACTTTTCAAACAAACCTTAATGAGGATAGATTTTTTTCTATCCTTATGCAGCTATTTTTCTATCTAAATTTAAACTGTTTTTCAGTCCTGCCCAGGAGAGACATATGGACCTTCATAGTCTTGCATTTGCTTTTTCTCGGAGGGGCAGTTTTATCAAAGAATAATCTCAATATCCAAGTTTTGAATTGTGGAGTTAAAAAAAGTCATCTACTAAGGCAAGAGTTCAAGAGTTTAGTTCTGTATTCTCTGCCAAGGACAGCAGTCCTCAGACTTTCATGGACACAGACTTACATGGAAAGAATTATAAGGCTAAAGGAATGATTTCCAGAAATCAGTAGAGGAGGTAAACCGGGTGGGAATGAAATGTAGCACTCATGGGCTTTATCAGCTTTCTAGCCTAGGATAACTACGCATGTCTGGCCTAGGAAATATTTCCATTTACACAGAATGCTTAGAGTTGAATAGTTTCCTCTTTAATAGCTCTGCATCAGAACCTCCTGAGCTTTCATTTCGCCCAAGGTCAGGGTACAAAATGACCTTTAGATTGTGTTACTATTTGAGCTGTTTTACACACAACTGCAAATAAAATCAGAGGTATCTTTATGGGTTTAAGAAGTTATTAACCCCGTGGTTTGAGGTTGTTTGCACGAGTTAAATAATGAGGTTAATCTATATAGTTTCCATTGGCAGACAGGGGAGAGAAGCATGGCCCAAGTCAGCCTGGCAGTCGCCAGTGCTCCTCACGTCTGACCTCAGCTCTGCTCTGGCTCTCTCCACTGCACCAGGCTCCCTCCATGCTCCAGGGTTTGCCAATGAGGTGCTGTCATTATTTTTCTGTGCTTTTCCTAAGAATAATGAGGAAATTGCATTGCAGGCTGCTGGTATCTTGCTCAGTTCCCAGCCGGAACGTTAAATGTCCATCAGCATAGGATGCAGCACTTCACAGAACCAGAGAACTGTAGGGGCTGGAGGGGACCTTTGGAGAGCATCTAGTCCATCCCAGGTGCAGGGAGCCCATCTTGGCGCTGCCGGCATTGGTGCTGTTTGCCAGGGATAGAGGTGGGAGGATCTGACTCGCTTGTAGAGGGAACGTGATGTGTCTCTCCTGCAGAGAGCCTGGGCACGAACGCATGGTTATGCAGGTGTGCTTGAATGACTCTGAGGTGCCTGGGAACATGCCAGCCAATACAAGTATATTTATTTTTTTTGTAAAGGTATCGGTCCCTGGAATATAAGGATTATGTTGGATTAAGGTTTGTCTGTTGAAAGATTCTTGAATTTTAAACTGATCCCAACTCCCAGCCTTTTTCTGGGCCCTATGGTTTCTCTAGAGTTAGAAAAATGGTCAGTGGGAAGGAGGGCTAATGCTTAATGTTGTTTAATGGTAGAGTGGCGTACTGAAAATTAGGCTTAGGGAATCTAAAGAAGTTAATATGCAACAGGAAGACGATAGAGACACGTAAAGGTATGATTTTCCCTGAATTCATGGTGGATTTAGGTCCTTCAGATAACCTTCTGCTTGTTGGCAGTTACATGGGTAACTACATTGTTCTGTTGAAGGAGAAGAGAGGCTAATGGTGAGATGTATTCAGTCACCTGAATATTCAGAAAAACTGTTTTAATATTGGTCCAAAGTGAAGAAAGGGCGAGTATGGATGGGAAAGGGCAGATGAGATAGGCTGTGGAAAGGAGGGAGCAGGGTCTGAATGCCAGCTTTCTGCCTAATGGATATTAAAGTAGTTGGGGTCTGAGGCACTCAGATACAGTATTTAATATGTAAGCATTAACTGCAGCTGTCATGCTGTATAGTGGAATAGCACTATCATCATTTTATTACCTTTGATTAGTTGAAATTGTATCTTACAGCAAAAAACCCCCACTATAAATGCATTTACCAGCAGCAGTATATATGCCCAGCGCTGGCATCGTAAGGAGATGCTGCATTACAGAGGCACCATTCATCACACTTTAGATTTGAGGCAATATCCTCTTTCTAAATTAACGTCATCACCTTATGACAGCTGTGACCACTCAGCTCAGTTATAGTTGATGAGCTTGTCGCTGTTTTCAATATAAATTCTCTCTTTAATAGATTTATTTGTAAGTTAGATCTACTAAGCTATAAAAATCTGCTCTGAGTTGGAACTTGGTGTATAGGACTCTCCCTCGATGACTTTCTTCACAGTCCTTCTGTGCTTGATTGAAAACTTTTTGCCAAATCTAGTCAACCATATTAAACTTCTGAAAATAGTAATTGAGGATCTTGATGGCTGTGCATCACCATTTAGCCAAATGGTTCCTTCTGCGGGGAGCAGGCACAATCTAGTTACTGATGATGTGATGTTCCAAATCCAAAGGGTGCTTGAATATTATCCTGCACTAAATGGTTCATTGAGCAATTTTGGCCTCCCTTCTCGCTCCAAAATGCATATCAACTCTGTTCCTTCTCCTAAGAGCATCAGAAATTTGAACAAGAAACTTTCATACTGGATTAAACAAAAATATAGTCCTGTGTGTTCATTTTTGGTATAACATATAAAATCTTCAAATTTAATAACTCTTCAAAAATAAGCTGAAATAATTCACTCTATCCAAAACATAGCAATTATTCCTCCCTATTTTCCCCCTGTTGTTTGGATGAAACTATGCCTAGAAAATTTAACCTATAAATATGAAGTTTTGTTTGGGTGGAAATGCATTTTCAGCAAAATAGTACTTCTCTGGAAAGAAAGAAATTGCTTTTTTTAGTCTTGAGATGATACTCTATCACCTGTTTACAGAAAATTTGTCCAACAATGCTAAAAAAATAACAGCTGGTAACAGCCACTCACTCAACACGTATTTATCAGCAAAAATTTAAATACGAACATCTGATGACCAGATGTCTCCATTCCTATTGCATGATAAGACACTTCAGCAATCTTTGTATTTGGGAAACAGGCAATTCATCAATTATTTTTGCCAGTTTTCATCTCAGTGAATTCAAATTTCAGAAAGCACTCCCATGACAGAACACATGTGACTGCACAGAGGGTCTGTGTTTACATGCAGGCTTTTGGGGCCATGCTATGCAGCCACTATAGAGAATAGAAGTGTAGAATGATATTCTAGCTGGTGTTAATGTACAGTCCGGAGAAATACTCCATGGGCTCTCATTTCACTTGTGTGACGTCTTTGAGATAGTTCCTGATTCATCAGTTTCATAAAGCTTGTGTTCGTACCCACCGCGCGCTTCTCCTTGGGGTGTGGAAAAAAGCGCCATGTCTTCCAGTATATGCAGGATGATAAACCAGCTTGTTCCCAGCATTGTCTGGGTCCCCCCAGATCCAGCAACAGGTCATCATCTCTGGGACAGGAGCTCTGGGACAGAACACCCCGTCGGTGGATACAAAGCCAAGGTTGTACTGTATGCCCTTCCTTGTGCAAGAGACTTGTATTTCTCTGTCTGGCCATGGTCAACTCTTATGGCAGTTTTATCATGTGGGAAGTTCGCTGCATTAATTCCTACATAAATTAACTACTTAAATGAAATATTATTAATATTTCATAAAATGAAATTTATTTTGGTATTTTTAGCACTGAAATATTTATGTTGCATCTTTTTATCATTGTAGTTGAGGAAAGATTTGTCCCGAAGCCAAGAGGGTTGTTTCTTTCTAGGGGTGCACCAATGTTGATAGCTAAATGCGATTACTGCAGGGCAGGTTTTTTGCCTGTGTTTATTAGCGGGCTGTGCAGTCACAGGATGATCAAGAGATCTTTCTGTAGTGTTTATTGCCATGTGAGAAGGTCCAGTGGATGCCAACCAACCAAAGCATAGTCTGCGTCGTCTTCATGTCTACCTGATTTGTATTTCTGCTCTGCAGGTTACTCAGTATCAGAGGAGTGATCAAGGTTTCAATGGAAACAGGAAAAACTGCCAAGGCAGCATTCAGTTTAGCACCTCATTCACATACATCTATCTATTGTAATCTGTAATTAACTCCAGTTTACTGAAATGCTCCTGGCACAAATATTTTCACATCTATGCATTGTTCCACTTTAAATTCCATCTCATTAAAACATCATAAAAAGCAAGTACCTTGATGCACTTCCCATGTGACTGTATGATTAAAGCTGCTATTTATTCACTTTCCAAAAATCTCTTCTGCTTATACAGCTGTGAGTTAGTGGCCTGGAGGGGTGAGCAATACTTCAGCCTTTAGGTTGACCCTCTGAGATCAGTCTGATACAAATGCTGGTGGTTGCAGCAGTGCAAAGCTAGCCTCCCTTCTGCTCCTTGGAGTTGGCTTTAATGTCTTCGAAATATGTTAGCAATGGGAACAGGCTTAACAAGTGCAAAAGGAAGTATAACCTAAATATTCTTGGACTATGAGGGGAAAATGGAGAAATGGTGCGCTTTTTACAGAGCAGTAATTCCATGGGATATAAGCTTTCTTGAAGCCTGCTAAACGCGTCAGAAACACTGTCTTACTAATAGTTCATAATACCTTGTTGTAGAACAGAATCAGAGATTTCTGAATCAAACTGGCAATTCAGAAATGAGTCATTGCTCACATTGATTTATTTATTTTTAATTATTTTTTTTCAATGTGGTCGGCATCTGTGTCTTGAAATACAGTAGCAGTGTGTTACCAGCCCATAGTCACAACAACGATTCAAGTTTCAAACAATGAGGCATGACTTTGACCTCTTCCTATGCAAATTCTTTCCTAATGTATTTTGATAGTTTAGCCAAACATATTTTGACTAAGATTTGAAGGAAAGACTGCTACTAGAAAGCCATAAACCATTTAGGGCTGAAACTAATAATTTCTTAGAAATTCATTACCAAAATCTGTTCTTAAAGATTTCTATTAAGAACATCAACTTTGGGCCTAAGGGAACCTCTATGTTCAGTTAACTGACAATTGCACACCCATGTGTAACATAGACACGTAAGAACATTACAGGATGTACGTATGTCTAGAGATAAGTAATATTCTGATGTGTTACGGATGTCTTCTCTGAGTTTGGACTCGCATTCAAAGTACTGAGAGTTCACTCGCTGACCCAACCATCTTTACTGTCATTTCAAATGTTCCACAATGAGGACAATCAGCTCTTGGAATAATCTCCCCAGGAAAATGGTGGAATCCCCAACATGGGGCACTTTTAAAATTCAGCTGGACGGAGCACTGGGCCATCTTCTCTAGACCTTGCTCGGGCCAAGAGAGATTGGACCAGCTGATCCTTGAGATCCCTTCCAACCTGGGATTCTCTGATCAAATCTCTCGAAAGCTTCAGCCAGCTAGAACGTATTAGGTTTCAAAGCTTACAGTATTTGCTTCTTTCACTGTCAAACAGGTCATTTGAAATCGTACAGGTCTGAGCGCTGACACTGTGACAGGAATTGTACTATAGTTTTTTAAAAAAGTACATTTACCTGAACAATGGAATAGGTTAAACTCAGGACACAGAAACGCTTTCTTGTGAAGGCTTGAAAATAACTTTATGGCTTCATGAGGATTTCATGCTCTCCACCACCATTTCTCTTGAGAAAATACAGCCTGTGTCAATATTTGCAGAGCTGAGAGTTGACCAGATATCAGAGATGGTCAGTAAAATGATTGCAATCTAAAACCAAACAGGGAACTCCCAGACCTAAAACTGTAATAATAAAGGAAAACATTCCCACAGACTCGTGTCAGGAAACAGGTAAAACAGAATAAATTAACATTCATAAATTTATCACAATTTTTGTCTGATTCTAAATGAAAGTGATTATGGAAATAGATAATCACTGAAAAATGTAATAATTGGATGTAAAAGAAACTGTCATGTGGACCTATGCTTAAAAAGGTATCATGAGTCTACTAAATCAAAGAAAAAATATTGTTAAGCATCTTTGCTTAAGATTAGTTTATTTGGGAATAGAGAAAATGCAGATAACATCTTAAATTCCATCTTGGATCTTAGTACTCCTTCTGTTCTACCTCTTGTGACTGTAGAAAAACATCTCTCTTCTCAGTATAACAAATATGTTATTTCATTATTTTTCCATAATTAGTTTCCACTCTAACACTGAATTATGAACGACAAAAGTGTAAGTGTTAGAAGATTAAATGATTTTCTTATTGGTGGGTTTAAGAGTTAGTGAATATTTATTTGGTATCCTAAACATCATTAACACTTGGAGAGGGAGCTCAAAACCAGGCATGAAACTTGGGGGGGGAAAAAAAAGGGAAAAAGATATTAAATGAGAGAACTTCTCCCCTTGAGATACCCCAGGAAATTCCCACGTCTTAATTCTAGTCTCTTTAATATAAATTTCCAGAAGGCTTGATCTTTCTGTGTATAAAGGAATTATCTTTTATTAATATATCCATAAAGCTGTGTGTATTGAGTTGTTCAAAGTGGCGATATTTCTTTAACTTTTAAAACCATTTCTGAAATAGCTTTTCAGTCAAATATACGGCGTATACATAATACATGGTAGTGTACCATGGTATAAAGATTTTAATTGGATTTTAGTTTGGATCATCTGGGTTACTTACTCTTTAAGGCATAATTTTCCAACAGAACTCTGTTCTTATATTCTTCCCTGTCCTTTTTCTTAAAGATATGGTAGCACACCACTCCTATACCCATTGGAAGAAAATAGGTTTTTCTATTGCTGCAAAAGAGGTCGGAATTAACTCCTACCCAGGGTTCCCCACAGAGCAGCTGTCTGCTGCTTCTTGTCCCCTGCTTCCAGCCTCCGACGTTTGGTCTTCAGTCATGTGAAATACATGAACTCTGTGTTCAAAGAGTATGCCTTTGAATCTGCTGGGACTCCCACATAAATAAAGTACATTAAAGTCTGCCAGGGACCAGCCCCCAAGGATAAATCCAGAAGCTTAGAAGAGGAAAATGTAAGTTCTATTGAAACCAGTATGTTTATACCAGCATGTACAGCTAAAGACAAGGCCTGGAATGATAAGCAGCAGATAGGATCAGACCACAATGTAAACTTACAACAAATTTCAGATAAATACATGTTTTATATACAAAGAAATGCTCCCATAAATCGGTAGGGAACTTCATAATTACAGCTTCAGAATTGAAAGTGTAATTGTTTTATCTGATTTTCCTATCTCTTTGTTTTCTTCTGAAACGTAATCTCTTGACATGAAGGGAGGGACTCTCCACTGTTTGATTTATTTTTAAAAATTATTTATTTTTGTAATTAGCTGTTCAATTCAGTTAGCTTTCCCGACTCGCTCTCAGCAGTGCCAGGGTGTGTGGAGCAGCCTGCCCTCCCTCTGGCGGTCAAACAATACTTCTGGAGTCTTGCGTCCCAAACCCAACAGCACAGCGGTTTTCTGGAGAAGGGTGGTTGTACCATGGTTTCAACAGCTTACTGTGAATTTGACGGTATCTCTTTTTTCTACTCCTGTGATAGATGTGGCGTTTACAAATTTAATACGATACGGACAAAAGAGCTTTAGCTGGATGACTGTAGACAGAAATGAATCTGTTTCCAAAACTTTTATTTAAATTCATAACCCCATGCAGCTATAGAGAAATCCCTTTTGGGGGCGGGAGGGAAACCCCTGTAAGATTTTCCAGGTTTCATATACATTTCTAGAACAAAAGGAAGTGCTTTGTCATTAACCATTGCAAAAGTTGCAGTTGCATTGCAGACCCATAAACCACCCTCTCCTCTCAAATGAGTGCTGTTGCTCAAAGCAAGTTATTAAAAGCACAACTGTTTCTGGAATTAGTTGTTTAAAGATTGGCAAGCTTTCTTCCTCTCCTCTTGCTTTGCCTCCCAGTGCTGCCCGGGTGTGTTTTCCCATGCCATTCCCAGTTGCAGTGAAGGATGCTCCTGGTCTGGTCCCACACTCCTTGTCCTTTGCTGCCAGGACCAATTAATGTTAGTCAGCTCACCCTCCGTCTCCGCTCTCTGCTGCTTTCTGAGAGCATGCTGCTGGTGGCCACGCACGCAGCAAGCCTCAATCCCTGAAGGAGGGCTGCAGCAGAGAGAAAAGGGACATACTTCATTTCAGGTGTTCAGCGGGAGGAATCCACATTAAGGGAAAATGTTCCGAAGACCAGTGAGTTGGATGACATGTGCCATCATTTCTTACGCTTTAATCGAAGAGTCCAAAGGCAGTTGCTTTCTACTGTGACGGCATTAATCCAAAATATACCTCTTTTATACTTCTTTTACAACATATTTCTAAAACCAGGGAAGGAATAAAACCCACAACTTAAGTGACAGACTTCATGTGCGCAGTTAAAAAAATTCTATCAGAGAAAATGTCTGCTGGTGTCGTGTATGTCAATGATAAGATATGACAGCAGTCCTGTTAGGACAATCATCTATTAAGCTGGCAAATGAAATGAGTTACGGTTTTGCCTGGAATATGGAATTTAGGAGAAGAGGAGGGAAAACTACCTCAGGCACAATCCTGTGCAGTGACAGCAGCAGTTCCATCGCTGTTTACTGTTACCGCATCTCACCGCTCTGCAGCATGTAAAATTACCTCTCTAACCCTCGCCTGATGATGAGCCATAATGAAAACACTTCACAGATGCTACAGATACTGATGAATCACTAAAACAGCAACACCCAGATCTTCCCACGCTGCGTATCAAAACCTGTACAATCTGAAGTGCAACAAACAACTGTTTTAGCATTTGTTGTTGCTTAGTAAATGCTGAGAGAAGTATCGGCAACTCAAAGTAGGTGTTTTTAAATGCATCTTGAAGTTTAGGAGGCACTTTTACTTAAGCATTTGCACAAAGTACATTCACCATTATCTGTGCTGAACAGGACTGAATAGCTTAAACCAGTCATAAAATAAAATTATATTTTGACTGTTTGAACATGGCTTTACCAACAATCTTTACAAATAAGTTAAAGCACCCGACTCAATGAATGCCAGTCTTGATCTAATAGAACCACAGGATCATTAAGTATTTCATTGCATATCAGTAATATCACAGACTGTGTTAAGAGATAAAAAGGGTTTCTGAGAATATCTTTATGCTCGCTGACATATGCAAGCCATTCTTAGTCAATAGCTCCCTCTTTAGTCCTTCAGCAGAGATCAACATTAATTTGTCTTGGCAAATAAAGTCGGTTGTTTCATATGAGTAATGGCAGACACATTCATTAGCTTTTGCAAAGAAATTTACTCCAGAAAAGCTAAGCAAAATAATGTGCCAGTAAGCGTAAGCTTCATGACAAACAACGTTTGCAGCTCTTGGAGCCTGCTTTTCCTTCTTGGGTTATTTTGGTTTGGATAATTTATCCAGAATGGAATATAATGTCTTTGATCTCTGGACTAGAAATGGATTATGTGATGTTAGCAAAATAATTGAAATGGAGGAAAACACAGGTGGTACAAAAAACTAATATCCTGAACGAGGTCGTATGTGTTAAACTGACAACGGCAGAACAATTAGAACATGCGCTCGTGCTCTAGGTAAATGTAAAACCATCGGCATGCAGAAACGCTTGGAGCAGTGTCATCATAGCAAAGAACAAAGCTAATTCAAAGTTAAGGATGATAATTTCACCCATTTTATGAGATCATCCTCTTGTTGTTTGATTAATATCAGCAGTTTTCTCCCATAAGTACGAAAAAAGGTGTTTAATTCTAATGGCCACTTAATTCGTGAAAACAATATAATTAGAGTAATAAATACGACCACATGTTTCCATAAGAAAAGTAATAAATACTCTGATGTGTTTCCATGCTTTATCTGATTGTTATCTGCAAATTTTTTTATACCTTAACACTTAAGGGCTTAGAAGGTAGGTAGTGAACATAGATCAGAATGTGGTCACTCTCCCCAAAATTGTCTTGTTTTGGGGCGGGGGTAGGGGAGGAGAAAAGGTAGGTGAGAATGGGCTAGAAGTGTCTCTGAAGATCATGGTATCTATCCTATATATTGCAGTATATATATCCTAAATATTGCAGTAATGATAGAACAAATGAAATAATGGTGTCTATCCTATGTCAGATACTACAGTAATGATACAACAAGTAAAATAATAACAGTAGAGATAACAGTGATAGTTTAGGAAAACTGCAAACTTTATGAAATTACTGATACTCTCAAATTTTACTAATATTTATACCCTCTTCTTATTCCCTTGCAATTACTAATTCCAGTTTTCTTCCTGTGTAGACCTACAGAATCCTCTGGGATTTCATCTCATGTAGTTAATCTTCCCATGCTCTTATGTTATTTTAACATATCCCTTGAAATTCCCAGGCTGTGGCCAGTCTACCCTCATGGCAAAGCAGAAGTCCTGGTATCGACTGCAGCCACTATGGGCAACGTTTTCCTTTCCGATTGTAATGGGCCAAAAAGGGAAAGGAGCCACTGGAGCACTGAATTCCCATCGACAGTGGGAGGATGCTGCTTCAGTTATATTTATTACTTATTTTTTTAAAATGTAGTGGGAAGTGACTGTTAGTTAAGGGTTGTGTAGTTGTGGGTTGATATTTTTTTCTTTATAACCCATGCGAGGAAGGACAGGTCTGTGTGTGATGCCACGTGGTAGATACAGAGCGGTTGGAAAGAAAAAACAGGCAAATGAAAGCATCAAGTTCAAAGAGCTGCTGCTTCTTCCATCTGCTGCTGTCAGTGGTGTGAGCCTTCTTGTAAAGGACAGATATCCGGGGGGTATCAGCCTCCAAATCCTAAACTTAAGGTATCTAACTTTATTTATTGATAAGCATTAGAAAAACATAAAGAAGTGGTGTTCTGCTAACAGTGACTATAAAATTCAGTTTATATTGTTCTAAATGGGTATTCCTTTTTTTGTTTGGTTGTTTGGTTTTTTGTGGTGGTTTTTCCCCCCCC
>VXBO01007135.1:3374099-3400942 GCA_013400135.1 Rhinoptilus africanus
TTGACTCTCATGGAGGCACGTTAGGCATACCGAATAAACACACTAACATGATCTGGGTGTAAAAGTGTAACTTCCACGGTAAATTCCAAATGCTCCAGATGTGCTAAAACTGTCCAGACTAATTCAGATAATTTATGAACTGGGAGTCTGCCAGCCTTTGTCTGCATCAGTGTTATGTACCAACGCTTTGCACCTGCTGCTGAGCTGCTGGGAAGTAACAACAAATTTATTAGGAAGTCTTGTGACTAGGGTTTTTTTTGTCTTTTTAAGCTGAATAAATTATTTTCTGTATCTTCATAGACACAACTTACCCATATTTATCAGCGGGCCATAAAGTTCTTCTATAGATGTTATATATTTGTATTTGCAAGTGACTAAAGCAAAATTCAAGTCTCCCACTCACCCGTTCCTTGTCTGCCGTTGCCTTTAAAGTCAGGATATGATCCATCGGCGCTGCTGATGAAGCCAACACTTTGTTCGGGGAGTGACACATCAGATGCCTGTTTGGTTTCTTTTTCCTGCTTTAACACTTTGCTTGGGTTTCTGCCGTGTCAGGGCAAACCAGTCAGTAATCTGTTTAAAGAAAATTATGAAATCACAGGCCTCCAAGGCAGATAATTCTCTGTATCGGTTACATAAAGGTGGTGTCATTCTCCCGGTGGGTGCCCCTGGAATGGCTTGATGAGCTCCTCTTCAGGCACAGGCCATGGAGAACCTTCCTTCAAAACAGAGCAGGCCAATTCATGCAAACAATTACTCAAAACAAAATTATTCGCTAGCTGCTGAAAAAAAATGTAAATAATTTACTCAGTGTGTACTATTTGAAAATCTAAGCAGTAGCAAAGTAGCATGAAAACATTATTGTCAAAAAATTTATGAGATCACTAGTGGGGAAGAAATTATTCATATAAATCCTATATGATTCCTTTCAAGTCTTTCCAAGCTTTTTTAAAATGGTTATTCTGATTGATTAACCTTTGATAACTGCTTGTCTCAAGCCAGGAAAAGTGTGGGCCCTTCATGGTGGGACACAGTTTAGCTGCAGTACTTACCTTTATGGTTCCTTGCCCTTGTTTTCTGTTAGCTCTGTGGGTACTGAATTACAGAAATTAATGCACAAAAGTCCGTTAGGTCTGAGGTTTTCATAGATTTCCATTCTTAGTGGGTGGAAAAACCTGTGAAAGGTGTAGAAAGTTCAGCTCTAATTTAGGCAAAAGCTAAAATAAAACAAGAGAATGTAAATAAAATTGGTGTTGCAAAAAATATAGGCAGCACGTTAGTCTTGACTTTTTAGTGTGTCTGTGCTGGGGTCGCTTTTAACAGAACCCTGATCCCTGGGAGCTGGGGAGGAAGGGACAACTGACGTGCCTAAACTTACGCGTCTGTAGTTAGGATCTACCTTCCATTTACTCTTTCTCACTTGCTATACTGAGACTGGTTGGATTTTTTTATTGTTTTCATGGATTTTATTTTTTGGGGGTAGCTTCAAACTGTATTAGGTGACCAGTATCTTGACAATGCCAAGAAATGCATCAAGACAGTGTTTCTCATCCTTATAGGTTAAATCCAGGTAGTATATTAACATACACTACTTAGTCTTGATTTATATCCACTCTCCCTATGGAATTTATCTTTTTGGCCAGAATCTTTTGTGCGTGACAGTTTCTCGCATGTGTTAAGGCTGTTTTTATGAAAAGTCTTGTGGGGACGGATGGTTTCTTAGGGAAATAGATGATACATCTCCTGCACAACTGTCCTCAGCATAGCGCTCATAGGGGTTGGGGTTGAGGTGGGGAAGGGTGAGGAGAAAAAAAACCCAGAAACCCCACGTGTGAAGCCCATTGCCATGAACGCCACTGCCCCGTTGGCAGGGGAGGCACGGCTGTTGGGGGGTAGGCATTCTCTCTTTGTAGGTTACCGCTGACTTTCAGGCATTCAGGTTTTAAACAAAAAGGATCCTGCGCCCAGGGCAGGCGATAGCAGCTGCCCAAACTAGCACTCTAATAAATGGAAGCGGTAATCCATGCAACATGACCTGCAGAAAACACGAAAATTTGCTTATACTCCTGTTTTCAACGCGTGGGGTGCTTCACTTAGAGCACCCTCTTGTTTCATTCACTTAGGAAGGGTGTTGGGGCTTTACCCAGCCATGGTTTTTTCTCTCCGAGACCAATAATAAAGACACAGAAATACAAATCATGTACGTTGGTACATGTGAAATAGTGGTAGCATTTTAAATAGGTGTTTTAGATTGGTATTTCATTTGCATTTAAAAAGCATTTATTACCAGTTAATGAATCAATTGATTGCTCAAGAAGCACTTAATGAGATTTATTGCCTTATAAAAGAGAAAGTTAGCAGCTAAATAACAGAGAATGTAATTGTCACTGTGAGTGTCATTGTATTTGTACCAACTCAGAAATGGCTTATAGAGCGGGCAGGTGTTGCGCTGCCAGTTGATGGGTGAGTATTGGCAGAAACCTCTTTAAATAAAGCTGCTGAGATGTAAAAAAGTTGTACATAGATAAAATAATTGCAAACAGAAATGTCTGACTGGAGTAGTCATCTGGTGGTCCCCAGGAAAAATAGATCCTGTTTCACAGTGGGTTTAGATTCAGTTCAGTCCTAAAGAAACAAGTGAAGAGAACTTTCTGCACAGCCTCTGCAAAGCCACCCTAAAACTCCATCCTAATCTCGGGAGAAAGAAACCCAACTAGGACTACAAACGGTTTCTAAATTGTGCAGCACTTATGCAAATGTCCAATAATTTCTTTGATAAACTGCTTTATAGAGAGCTTCTCTCAGTATTGCAGTTACTGCTACCCGTGGGATTGTGTTGCCTCTTAAAAGTGGTTTGTCATCTTTTCCTATTCGTGTTTAAAAATAGAAGTGAATTCTTTTCAAGTGCTGATATGTAACCTATTAAACATTCTGCCTCCTGGTTTTTAAACTCTCTCATACTTTAGAATTTCAAAATTCCCTTTGTTACTGAGACTAGAGGAGGAGCTCAGCTCTGCCTCATCCTCTGCTGCCATTGCTGCCTCCCAGAAATCTTTCTGGGGAAAACTGCTCTCTCTCTGGGTTACCTTCTTTGTTTTCCTTCAGGATATATGAAACAGTTTGCCTTGCCCTTCTGTAGTATAACTCAGCTGAAAAGATATGATGAAGTAATATTTTAATTCCGTCTAAAACGCAAAGGCTTTCTTGTTCCTTGCCACATCTGCTTGTTTGTATATCTGTTTTTACTTGCTATAACATCAGTTTTTAACAATGCAAAGATTCTAATTTTCAATTTTCTCCTAAATAAAACGCCTCAGGTGATAATTCACGCTTCACTGGTATCATCCTCCAGTTTATCAGTGCTAAATATGTATCATCATCTGACTCTGCATCCTTTTTCATTAGACGGTTTATTATTCTGCCATGATTTGATCCACCTTATTGGACTGGAAATAATGACCGCAGTCTGATTTACGTCTAAACTTGGACTACAGGGAAAACTGCTTGAATTTATGCATCCTAATTTGGATCCTAGAAGTATTACTTTAACCATGTCTAGCATTTCCAAATTGTGAACTTAATTTCATTTTGGAACAGTTCGTTTTCAGTGGAATAGAAATAACATTTCTACTCATTGCTCCTGTCTTACATTCTGCATCTGAAATTCCAAGTTCTGCAGTAGAAAAATATACACAGTTTATTCTTTTTCTTATGTGGCAGAACTAACTCCTTTTATTGACTGATTGCCATGGTCTGCCCCCAGTAGTATTTTCTTTAAATCTTATATGCTTTGATGCACCTTAAGTTATATTGTACATTGTGCCGCAATTATTTTGCGCCTTGTGTTGCTACAGTATGTGTTATGGGTAAGCAAGCACGCAGAGAGCCTGCAGAGGCATAAGACTTTTATTTATTTAAGGGAAGTAATAGAAATTTGCCAACGTAATAATCAAGACGTTTCGTAAATAGCACACTTTTTGAAAATAAAATCTGAAAGCAAAAACAAAAGTGTCTTTAGGAAACCACCTATTTGTCTAGGAGCTGAAATGAAGTTTTTCTCACAGCTCAGTATTAAGGTTATCCAGTCTCTTCTTCCAGTTTGACCTCTGATACTTGGAGCATTCAAACAGAAACGGTGATTTTGTTTAGCAATAAGTTTGGGAGCTACTGACAATTACCTGGAATCCCCAATTTTCAAACACTGGTATTCTTATTTTTCATTCCCTACTTCAGTGCCACAGAAAAAAAAATGACATTTCAGCTTTGGCCTACTGCTGGATTATAACATCATTACTACAAAATTAATGTTAGATAAAAAATGAACCATGAGCAACATTTCCCCTGTTATCAAGAGAAATTTCCCTAAAAAATGCTCATCAAGCTCTATGGCTCAGGGTAGAACTGTGTATGTATATACACACGCACACATACACATGAGTTCCTGACTCTGTCGATGACTTCTGCCACAGTCTGGCGCTGAGGCTGTAGTGGAGAGACGACTTGTTCTGCCTATTTCTTATTTGGGGTGTTCGCCTTTAGATAGCCCTGAAGGGAGCAGACACCAAGGTGTCCATCCCTAGGAGGCAAATATACCACGAGGTAGAATAGAAGGCTGTTCCCAGCTCTGGCTTCAAGTTAGTGGTTCCCATTAAAACCTGCTTTTCACAGCAGCCACTGCACAGAGGTATCAGAGCAGAGTTGCTTATTATTTTGAAATCTACAAGTATTTCAGATAAGATGTAGGAAATGAGAGCCTTTGAAAACAGCTGTTACAGTACAGCATTAGGGAGTTGCACTTGTTTTGACTCTTCCTCTCCCTAAAGTAGAGTTATTTGTTCCATACATATTCAGAATGTAATCTTATCAAAAAACGTGGAAATCTTATGTAATATTGCCTAAGAGCTCACTCCCAAGATACACACTTTTGTAGCAGCACAGAGTTTTCTCACAACTCTGCCTTCTACCATCCCATGTCTCTCACTGAAAGCACTGTGATAGCTCTGTCCTGGAAGAGAGAGGTGGCCTTTTTGGAAGCAGAAGACAGGGTCTGAGGTGGCATTTCCAGGAGTGACTGCAGTGGCCATGGCAGTGATCCCTGCAGAGGTGGAATGGAGCTAGTGTAGAAGACCTTATGCAGTACAGAATACCTGTCAGCCCTCGTGTTGGAGTGCAGAAGTAGTACCCAGATCTCGTGTTTCTATTTTATGGAGAGTATTGCTTTATTTTTGTGTGATCAATATCAGTATTCAGTGGTTTCCATTAGCAGGTATCTGTATGATAACACCATTGCACTCATTGGTAAATACAGGTTTAGTAATAATTATGTTGAAATATAAATCCAGAACATGCTGTGCTGCAGGATGTCCTGAACATCTTCTACAACAAATCTGTTGTTTCTCTTTTGTATTCTTAAGCAGCAGTGAATCCCCCGTATTGTAGTTCGGGGCTGTAATTAGCTTACATTCATTTTGCCTACTGGGCATAGTGTCTGTCAACAAATTTGAGACCGCTGGGAAACAGTCATCCTTCCAGGTGCTTTGATGACTGCTCTTTGTACTGCAGCTGATGTGTTCATGCTCTCTGTTAATTTCTTTGGAGAAGTAATAGCTTTTGAGAATCAGTTGAAAGAAACGTCTTTGTGTTTGTGTGTAGCTGCAGCTGACAGAATAATTTAGAAGCAAATGGGTCGTATATCAACTGCAGTGTCAGTCAAGTCCTTATTATGACCAAACTCAGTGTGAGAATGAAATACCATTAGTCCTCTCCACACAGAAGTGCATCCTTCTCTGCATTTGCTTTGTTAAGTTTGTTCTGCATTTTTTTTTTTTTTGCTTTATCCTTTTATGCTTTATGTTCCTTATCTCTTTAGGTGATGCCAAGCAATTGCTTTGTACAGACACCACAGAGTCCACAAAAGAAAGAATGAATGAGTGAATGTATTCTTGGCTTATAGCACAGATAAGACTTTGTCAAGGTAAAGTGTAAAAAGAGCGTAGGGTGGATTTGATGCTGAGATAGCATGGTGCTGTCATTGCTCATCCTTTACCGGAGTGTTTGGAGATGGGATATCTGCCCAAATGACTCAGGGAACTAGGCTACAATAGACTTCTCTGGAGATGACAACTAAAATATGTGTCTGTGCATAAAAAAAACAGATAAAGGTATTCTAGAAATGCTAGCTCCTGACCTGTGGGTAAAGCCATACCTGTCTGCGCTGAAATCTCTGCCCAGTGCCCTGCACAGTAATAATGATCTGTGTCTTTACCTTAGGAATGTGGTCCATACTCGCAGTTCCCATTGCATCCTGCAGACTGCTAAGAATTCCTGTACCTTTTCCTTAACACTGCTGTTCTAGGAGACTAAATGGCTCTAAGAGCAAACTTCTGACATTTTAAAGCTTTGTTTTCACTTACAGTAGTGTATTTGAAACTTTCCTGGGTTCAGAAGCAACCACAGGGAATTGCCTGCAATGTTAGTTTTCCAAATTTTGTTAAATCTCTGTACTGCTCCATGTTTTCAGCAGCTCCATCTTCAGTTGCTGACCAGAGCAAATGCAACTAAAAAATCACGACTTTGAAAGCGCCTTGGCTAGCCAAACTGCAGTGCAATATGCAGGATAGGCAATGTATCCTGGGTGAAGCTCTCAAATGTGAGACTTCATCCTCCTTTTCCAAGTTTACCACCGAAGCAGCTCAGTTGTTGCCTCCACTCCTGCCTGGGAACTGCAGCGTGCCCGGAATAACGGCTGGAGGGATGAACTGCTTCAGACACAGATGGCCACCACGGTCGTGACCAATGCACTGACACCTTCAACAATTAAAGCCCATGCGTAAAAGCCAGGGTCAAAGCTCAGGTTTTAGGGCGGCTTTGACAGTCACTCCCTCTGCATCTCAGATGCACAAGGAGCCCTGAAGCACAGCTTCATTAGTAAATTACTTTTCTCTCTTACTGTATAATTTTAGATGTTAGATCTGCAGAATCTGAACTCGGGTGGCACGATGAACTCTAAAGGGATGGATCTTGGCTTCAGGGGTGTCCTGGGTTGAGCGGCACAGGACTAATTTCTCTTCTAATGCTGGGGAAAACTGTACTTTTAGAAGACTCTAGTGTCTGAATTTGTGAAAATATGTACTTTGTAGCCGGCTAGGCTATGTGGGATTCAAGGTCTCAGTGTTTCCAAGCCTTTCCGGGTGCAGGGATGAGGAGGAGTGAAGCCTGGGCATTTGACCCAGGTTGGCCAACAGGATTATTTCATACCATGAACATCACATTCGATATAAATTACAAAGTTTGCTGTGTAGTCTCTCTATCCCTTGATGGCAGCAATCCAGAGAAACTCCTTGCCCTGGTGCTGGACCCCTGATCCCTTCCCTACCTCCCGAAGCCGTTGCATTTGCAGGGTCCCACATTTACTGTCCAGTGCTGGGAGTGCACAGCTTCCTGCTGATGGAATTGGCTGTCTATAGTTCTTGTATATCTTATATTAGTATCAGGATTAATCTTGGTTCTTTAGTATTATTGTTAATTATTTAGTCTTATCCTATTAAATCTATTTGTTTTTCCACTCTCATGTTTCCTTGCTTTCCCCCATTCCTCTTTCCGGGTGGGGAGGGGTCATCGGGCAATAGAATAATTGTCTAAACGACAATAAATTGTTACGGGTTTTCTCAAACCGTGACGAGGGGAAAAACTCTGTGCCTTACAGTGGACTTTCATCCAGTTTTACATGATTTTATGATATTGTGTAATCTTTAAGGGATGCCCTGCAAGACAAAACTGTTGATGACTGTACAGACTATTGTAACTCTTTTTACACTCTGCTAAATTGGGAACAAAGTACCTTCCAGAAATGATTTTAGTAGCTAAGATAAAGAGCCTAGTAGTTAATAAAAAAACCCTGGAAAACTGTTGAACATGAATGTCAACATTTTTAATGGATTGTCTTTTTTATTGTGTGCTGCATGTTTTTATCAGGGGAATACGTAGTAACAATAATGAGGTTTTGAATATTCATAGGCAATTAAAATATGTCTCTGTGCATTTTATCGATACCCAGTGGGAAATGTCGCTCATTTTTTAGAAATAAGTGGTTCACAATCTTTGGTGAAAGATACAGGAGAGAAATCAAAACACCAAGCAGGGCATGATACTAACAAAGTTCAATTGATCAGGAAGGAAAAGCAAATGTTACAGCATTGATTAAAAACATAAATTTGTAGCCCTGCCTTTTCTTTGACAGTGAATTCTCACATGGAACAAGAGTACTGTAATTTAGGTTTTAAAAGGTGTAGGGACACTTTTGACAAACTCTTCTATGAATATTAGTTACCTGTTTAGAATGAAAGAGATAAATGCAAAAAACCCAACAAACAAACAAACAAACAAAAGCAAATAACCCAATATCATGTAAGAAAATAATAAGGAATTTTTAAATTTTAACTAAATACCTGGTGGATGTATGTACTAAAAATCTTTGAAGCAGCTTTTAAAGCGTTTTCTCAGAGATTTATCTTAGTTCAGCTAAAACTTACTGGTTTCATCATATAACTAAATGAATGGTTTGGCTTTTGTTATGGAGCTTGTCAGATTATTAGCAGATGATCAAGATTGTTTTGCTGTTGAAGGTGGATGAGCTCATGTTTTTCATAGATGTAGCTATATTTTCCAGTGTCTTTTAATAATATTGTACTTATTTTTGAAACTGAAATAGGGATTACTTTAGAATTACTTCCTCCTGTCTTTGGAAATGTTTTTCTCATGAGATCCTTTTCACTGATTCAGTGTACTGGAAATATTTATGGCGTGTTCATGTGCTGTGACATTGAGTTGTCATGAGACCAATTTTGTTGTCATGCATATCAACGCATAATGAGAGCCTTTAGTAACTTCATTAGCAACTCTTAGCAACTTTTTGAGAGGGATCTTGAAGAAAGAAGGCAGCATCAGCATGTACGTTTTGGCAGAAATCTGCCTGGTTCCCAGCCTGACAGCCCCTATTGAAATGACAGCAGGAGTTCTCCTGCAAACAGCGCGCCTGAATGGCAAAAAATGAAAAAGAAAGGTTAAGCATGATATTACTCTAGTCCCAGATTTGATTGATGAGCCTGCAGAATATGTTGAAGAGTTTTCCCTAGCAGTTGCTATAATCAGCTTTTGAGTGGTGTATTTCCATTGAGGTGTGTTTAAAAACTCTGCCCTTGCCAATGGAAAGAGGTGACTACAGTGAGAATGTGAGCATCCCAAAAAATAAAAGGCTCTTGTGAAAACTGATAATAAGAAAAACTTACATTTATAAGGATAATTAGAAAAAAAATTACAATTACTCCAAAAGAGTAAATTAGGTAGCTTTGTCTTGACTTTACAGCTTGGCAGGATAGGGCAGTACTTGCATTTAATACTTACAAGGTGATCTTAATTAGTCTCTTCTGTTTACAGGCAGTTCACTGGCAGCATCATGAGGTGGGAGAAAAACTAAAATGACAGAGAATAAAACAAAAGCTACATTTTCTTTTATGAATATTTCTGACATAGGCTGGCACTCCCATTTGAAGCTCAGGTGTCTTTAAATGGGCGTCCTTGCAAGAGGTGGCACCTCTAGGAGACGTGGCTGCGGTACCCGTCATACGGTAGCTGGAGATGTGCAAGGTGTGCAAGCGGGAGAGCATCAGGTCTTTGAGCAGCTTTTTATCTTAGTATTTCAAATGTATTTTTCCTTAGATAAATTCAGTTTAAAAAATGAGACACAGAGAGCTGAAATGGCTTGTTGCAAGTGCCAGAGGATTTTAATCGTTCTTAAAAGACGTGTATTTTATGTCTTTCCCACTGGACTGTTCAGACTGGGGCCAAGTCAAGTTCTTTTTCAGTCGACTGAATTGTGACTGTGCCTTTCCTAAGCCAGGGTGGACTTTCGCCTAACCTTTTTCTTTTTTCTTTTTTCCTTCCACACATTTTGAACCAAAGATGTGATTTTTTTGGACTTCTGTTTGTGATGCTGCAAGATGAGGGAGGCGAAATAAGTTTTTTTTCAGTCGTACAAATGAAACTTTTACTTGTCTTTTCTTTATGGTCAGGTTTATTTATTGACTCTAGTGAGGTTATCGTAGTAAGTTGCAAGTAATACTGTTCCAGCAAACATTGTTTAGGAGGTTGTTGATCATACACTAGCCTGAATTCAAAGTATGGATCCAAATACTTGTTAAGTAAGTTTGGTTCTCAAAGTATTGAACTCTGTATCTTTATATCATCTCCATTTTTTGTACATTCTACCTAGGCACGTAGTAGAAAAAAAAATAATTTAATGACTTTAATAAATAGTGAGTTGAAATTCAAGTGGGAAAACACACAATCTAACTGTATCCTCAATCCAAAATGAAGCATTGCAATGGAGTATGAAGCTCTCTTCCTCCTCCCCCTGGCTTATTTAATAAAATACAGGAGGAATCTTTACAAGCCCAGAGAAATATTAATTAGTTCAATCATTGTATTTGGAAAATAGTAAATCTGAATTCTTCAATATTTTTGACACTTTCAGGGTTTGTAAAACAACAGATTTGTCAAAATCGGTGCCTGTATGTGAGATAATTTGGCATTGCCAAACTTGCATTTCTTGATTCAGAAATAATCAATAGGAAATTATTCCTGGCTGTAAAGCCAAAACAGTAACAGTATCAATTTTTATTTGTTCATCTAGCCAATTGTATGTTTGTATATAAATAAACAATTACATACACTCTTTGTGTTTTTATTTAGGATACCTAACAGTCTCTTTAGCTTGAGGTCAAGTATAAAAATAAACATATCTATGAAACTCTGACCTGAGAACTGTGGAGGAAACAAAAAAGCCCACAGGCAACACAGATACAAAAATTTAATCAAGCCAAGCTCTTCAGATACGTCTTTAGGGTTTGGCAGATTGTAATTTTTACTAGAGATGCCAGAACAAAGAGGGAAATGTATTAACATAGTGCAGTCGCCAGCTTTCCTCCTTATTGCATGAAATATATAAGTAAATTATTACAAAAAATATAAACCCAGTCCAAATACTGATAAACTGTTTTAATTTTGTTCTCTGTAACACTTTCCGTCATATATAAATAATAAGCCTAAAAGCTATAGCCATTTGCTTCACAACTTCTGGGAAGTCATTTTCTAGCTCACCTTTCTTTGCCTACTGCACGTCTGAAATCACCCGCAAAGCCAACCTTTTACATTTTACTTTAAACTTTCTCCTTGATGCTTTGGCAAGGCAGCTCTGAAGAAACTCTCATTTTTGTCAGCAAAAAATGGTAGCGCTCTCTTAGGAAAGAAGCAGAGAGTTATAAACTCACCAGGGCCTAATTTCTTTAATATATTATAATACATTTTTACATGCCACACCATTACATTGTTCTTTGATGTCCCAGCATGTAGCAAATGATTATAGTTTCATTGCGGCTGTTTGCAAGATTATGAGTGATAAGGTAAGCTGTATGCTTTCTACTTTTTTTTTGCTTCTGCTTCGTCGTCCTTATGAATAATTCATGGAGCAAAATTACTGTCCCAGAAAAATGCAGTCTGTTTCATCAGCCCTTTCACACCTTATTGATCAGCACATATAATTTTTTAATGTGCAACATCACTGGAGTTTTGACTACTATTGAGTTTCTTTCTGTTTCACAGAATGCTCCAGCAAAGGCTTGAAGAAAACTAGGACATTTTCATGCAAATATTATTTTAGGCCAAAGAAGACTACACCCAGTGGTATAAATTGTGCTGTTTAGGATCCATTTTAAGTTTTCTGTTCACCAGATAATAGAAGAACATATGACAAACCATATGAAATGGAAAAAGAATTATAGAGAAGAAAATTGAGCTATTTTGAAAAGCAAGTGCTAGATTTGTAGCTGGTGTAAACCTTCACGCTTTCCTTGCGCTCACTAGCATGATGCTGATTTTTACTAGTTGTAAATCTGCCCAACTGATGTGTAAAAGGAGTGTGATCTGCGATGAAAACAGAAGGAAAATGTAGAAAACCTTTTAAAGTCACGCATGTTAGCGAGACTTTAAAGGCATTTTTAATATGCTGTTCTTAAAAGCTCTTTTAAGGCAAAAGCCTTATAAACCATTAGCTTCTGAAACTTGGCCCTTAAAGCCATGCTATGACTTTTTCAAGCATTTTTTTAGCTTGATTGAGGTCCTGTTTATCTAAAGGGGAAGGTTTGTATGCAGCATTTTGTTTCTAGGCTTCCATTGTTTGCTAGATGCAGAGTAAATAACTGAGATTGGTTCTCTACAGGGCAAACAGGTTATACCTGCTCTGTCCAGAGAGAGCATCCAGAACCAAGGCTCCTCTACAGCTGCACCTGATCTGTAATTGTGTTGATCAGAATACATTTGGCTTTCTTATTTACCAGGTAGAGCTGTATTTCAGTTATTCCAGTGGATAAAATTCTTCTACCTTTTATGTGCGCTGTGGTCCCTCACCCCACAAATCATCCAGCTGTTATCGGTGGATTCTCCTTACATGGCATAAAATGCTGCTCATTGTTATTAAAGGAAGGGCACGAGCTGCTTTGGGCTCCCTGTGATTGATCATTGTGCGAGTACCGAAAGAAAAAAGTAACCCACTTTCGGATTGTTGCATTGTCTGAGAAATGATAGAAAATGTTTTTCCTGGAATGCTTAACCTCTACAGCACTCTTTTTGATGTGGTAGTTAGAAACCTTTTTGGAAGGAGATTTCCAATGCTCCAGGGTGATAGAAGATCAGGTGTGAACCTGGTTAGAGCTGTTTCAACAAAGTGTTTCATCAAGAAAGAAAGGGAAATTTTGAAAAGGAGCATTGATTTCAACAAATACATAATGCAAAAATGAGAAAAATTTCGGAAGTGTCAGAGTAAGTGTTTCTAGCATTTTCAGAATGAAAGCAATCCATATCTGATCTGGAACTGTTTTTATTTAAAATGTAAACTCTGAAATATTTTTCTCTGACCCAACATTAGTTTTTATTCTCTCTTGAAGAATGTTTTAGAATTTTAATTTCAGTAGAAATGCGATAATTTTAAACATACATATTTTTATTTTTTTCTACTGGTTGCTAGAAATATTTCTCTCCAAATGTGTAAAAATGCTTGAATTTATGAAACTATTGTAGTGTTTACATTTTGATTTATGAACGTTCAGCAAATGGATTATGGCACTTTCTTTTCTAAAGTAAATACACTGGTAGAAAAACATAAAAAAAAAGGCAGTCTTTTTCTCTTCAAGAAAATAGTATGTAAAGCATGAACTGTTTGGTTACTGTAATGATGTCTTGGCAGCTCTCTGCTAATATCTCTATGATGGAATTACCGCTGTTAATCTTTACATCAGCATGTAGTAAATGGGGAAAGGATGAAATTTTTACGGTGGCAGGTATAAAAGATGTATTATAGGAGCAATAATAGAATGGTCTTGGAAGTTGCTTTTAATGAAAACAGGGAAGGTATTCCCTGTTAATGCATTCGTTCTTGAAATGAGAAGGGAAGGTATTAAAAATAAAGACCACAGTCCTGAGGGCCAGTGCTGAGCTCTTAATAATTGCCCTCTAACTGCAACCCGTAACACTTTATTTTTGGTAAGTTTCTAGTCAGATAATTTACTGGAACAGCCAGAAATAACTAGCTAAGAAAGACTTCAGGCAGGACAGAGAGTGCATATTGCCACTGTATCTTTGGCATAGGGCACTGGCAGAGAGCTAATTCCCTCTAAAAGGAGCCCTTTTCACGGGTGCCCCAGAAGTACGTGATGTCAATTTACTCTGTGTCTTTTCCCCCATGAGCTGAGAAGCGGGTGCTGTTTCCCTCTCTGAAACCCAGACGGTCAAAGACCTTGGGCATAGAGTTTAACAAAACTGCTTATTTTTTACTGTCCCTGTGGAACACGTGGGCATAATCTGGGAGTAGCTGAAGTGCAATGTCTTCCTGGCAAGCGTAGTTTGGAGAGGAAAAATGCCCTCCTGTATTTGGAGCATGAAAAAGCTCAGTGAAAATCTGTGCAAAGCTCATTAGGAGTTGGAGGGATTCAGATGATGGCTGCTCTTGACCTGGCTCACTTTGCTCGGTGCTGCTTTCGTCAGGGATGTGTGTAAACTTCTAGTCGGCCTCTTAGAATTCGGTTTGATGGAGATGCCGTTGTAGATTATACTGCAATACCCAGCTTTTGCACATAGAAGTTCACGTAATCCATAACAGCTGGTTGTCAATAGTATTAGGTTGTTTTCAGGTTCTTCTGTAGTTATTTCAATAGTTTTGCCAGATGCAAGTCTTCCTCCAAAAATAATAATAGTCGTGACAATAAGGTGATGTTAAATATTTCAGGCTCCAAAAACATTTGGGGCAAAAAAATTGGTAGGTTCCAATTTGTATGGTAGGTACGCTACAGATAAATGCTTGCATACCTAGTAATGTGTTTGCAGAGTTTATTTCGCAAATGTTAGTATTGTAGTAATTACAGATTTACATTCCGTCAAAAAACAAACCCTCAAGCATGCGTGCATTATTTTGGGCCTGTAAAATTTATTCTAAGAATCTCCAATTTTTTTTGTGAGAACCGTTTACAGTTTTGCTAGTTTTATCAAAATGGATACCCATTAGAATTTGATAGGAGACTGGAAGATAAAATAGAGTTATGTTTGAGTAGTAAATTGGGCTATTAATATAGTGTTTATAATTGGCTAATGAAATATTTTAGTTTCTTTTTATTTCCATTGCAAAATCTAATACTAACAAGAAAACATTGTGGGTCACTTTGCTATTAACAATATTTCTGTACTCTTTTGCAATTAAAATTTATTTTTTTAGTTTGACAAAAGCGGAATGAGTTGACTGTGTGAAATCCAAAGTTATATTCTTTCATCATCTCAGTAAAATTAATCTCAGGCTAGTGAAAGTCATCTTTACAGACCTGTAGTAGACATTTTGAACACACAAAGCCAAGAAATTTGAAGGTGTGCCTACCAGAACAACACTAAATTACTATTCCTTCTTTTTTTAACCACCAAAAGTGTAAAAACCAAATATAAGTAATTATATGTTATATGGATATCGTGCTCTGTATTTCTTAGCAGACTGAACAAATTTGTAGTTTATTCTAGATGCATCTATTTTGTGGGGTCTGGAGTTTCCTATAGCAATTAATTTTTGCGCTATGCATTTATTTTTAATCACGTCAGGATGAAAAGCAAATTAATGGTGTTTGCTGGTAAACATCTGTATTGCATGGTATGTTGGGTTCTCAGCACCTACCCTTAGCAGGAGCTGCATGTTACTTTTCTGTATAAAGTGCTGCTATTATATTCTATCCTGTTTAAGTAACTCAAAATTATAAACAATTTTGAAATGTTATGGTAACTTTGATCACCTTGCAGTAACTAGAAGTGCTACAGAACTTTAACAGGTCTTTGAAGAGCAGTAATTGGATGCTATGCACCACTTGTTTATTTTTTATTTAACTTTGATCAGGCTCTAAAGGTATAATAAAATTAAATATAAATAAACTGCATGAAAGTAACAAATATTTGTCATTGTGAAGCTCAGACTTGAAATGCTTGAAAATTGTCTCAACTTTCCCTTAATGGGAAGGTTAGTCAGAATGGATGCTTTTTAACTAGAAGACATTAGAGAAGATAAGTCTGCACTGCTATAATATCCCGCTTTGTACTGAACCACAGCTTCATCTACCTATTTCAAGGATAATCTCATCTTGAAGATGAATTTTTAGCATAGTACATAATATTTGATCCTAAATACAAGTTTATTCTTCCACTGACCATAAGATTCAGCCAGCCCTACTTATTACTGTAATAAACCTTTATAGTTTTTAAAAAAAAGTTTTCTAATGGTTGGGAATTTTTTGGTATTTCATTAGCAAGCCCAAAAATGAGCCTATTTCTAGGGAGGGGTGTAACTTTTTACATTTTGTTCTGAAATTGGAAACGTCTCCCTGTGTATAAACAAAATTTATTGCAAATGAGAAAGACATTTCTGATTTTAATAATGCTATTTCAACTCAGACTCAAGTGGAAACATGGATTTTTTTTTTAATTTTTTTTTTCTAAATTATTTTTTGTAATAACAGTAATACATACCAATAAGGTTTTCACTTCAAAGATGTTTTTCATTCAAGTTTTGGATTTCTTTTGGGTTTATTAATTGAATTTTTTCAAGGAAGAAAAATACGCAAAGTCACTTAAAGGTAGGAAGAGAAATAGTAGCGCTATGGAACTGGTTTTGTGTGTTGCTTACATCTTCCTTTATTAGAAAAATCAAAAGAATAATTGAAATGACACACATCGTCTGAAGATGAGCTGATTGAAAACCAAATCTTGCACTCTGTCAAACCTGAACAAATAATAAAACAGCAGAACGTGACCTAAAGTAGGCCAGAAAATTGTCTCATCATAATGAATATTTTTCTCCAGAGACTGTTTTTGTAGTTCAATAAAAACGTAACAGGTATTATAACATGATAACTAATGTGTGTTTTATGAACAGAAATTTTCCTGAACATCTTTATTAGAGACTAAAGCAGCTCCGTAGGCCTGTTGTAAATATTACAATGATAAGACCTATTTGCTGGTGTTAGGGACGCTGATATTCTGAGTCACTGATGACATCCTAACTCCACTCACTCTGCCCCCCATTTATTGCTTGTAATTTTGGTAAAAAATTGCTGGCAAGATTACCAACAAGTAGTTATGACAATGTTTTTACCTTCAGATATTTTTCTGTTCCTGGTCATTCAAGGAGTAGACTTTAGTTATGGTTTAGGTCACTTGTCTTCTCCTGCCATGCATAAAAGTAGAAAGGTCACGTTGTCAGTTTACATTAATATAGCTCCGTTGGAGTCAGTTTTGACACCTATTATATTCTTCACTCTTTTCAGAAGATCTGCTAGCCTCTTATCATACCATAATCGAGAGAGGGTATTGAATCTCTGTAGAACATGGTTTAAAGTCTTTTTAAGTAGGTGGATTCAGAAGGCAATTTTGGATGAGTGGCTGGGGTTTTTTTTTCCAAGATTGGATTGGGTTTTTTTTAGTTTTGTTTTGTTTTTTTTTGTTTTGTTTATCAACCTGATTTGACAAGACGAAGTCTTACTTTGTGATTATGTATATGCTAGATTCATTTTTCAACTGATCAAAATTCTTCTGGGAAATCAACTGTGTCAGAAAGCGTTCTCTGGTTAACAGCTATAACTAGATCTCATTTTGAAATGTGTGAAATGTTTCTGTCCAAAAACAAATTAAGTGTATGGTGATCACATATTCGGGTAGCGTGTTTAGTATCATATTTCATAAAGCGTGCTAATTTGAAATCTAGCGCCAGTTTCAAAAGGAGATATAGACTGTGGGAAAACAACTTTGGCAAGACACAATTATATTTAAATAACTAAATATGTCTTATATATGAAGACTACAGCTTAAAATCTGTCATCTATGTAACTGAGGAATGTATTTGGCTTCTGAAAAGCCATGGAGTAGGAATGTTACATTATAGCTGTTAATAATCTGCTTTTTCAGAACAGAAGGTTTTTCTGGCCCTAATTTCAATTTTGACGTAACCAGTCCTGTCTTTGTCTCACCAGGGACCTGGTAGAAAGTCTCTGACTTTGTCTTCCTCTGCCTCAGCTTTCTGGACTTTCCTCTTCTCCTCTTTTCTTCCAGAATCACTTACTCTCATCTTTCTCTGCTGTAGCCCTGACACAAAATCTAATTCATAAGAAACCTACCGAGGAGGTTTTGTTTTATATATTGATTTATATATTGATGCTTATACATTGATTTAATTTTTTACCTGATAAAATTTATGGAATCCTTTTCCATCTGTATCTCTGATTTAATTTTCTCCTGCTGCCCTACTCATTCTTGATGTTCTTCAGACGTTGTCAAGCCAGCAAAGATAATAGTATTTTCATTGGGCAGTAACATTTCTAGGGAAGCTTTATGTCTATAGCCCTGGATAAACACTTGTGACTCACGTGAGAAACCTCTACACCTGTGGGATGGGTTGGGGTGAAGAACAGACTGCTCTGGACCATTCCCAGGTCTGTGCCACCTCTCTATTGCTCTATGCAACATGAGCTTGCTGCAGTGGTGAAAATTTTCAGAGCTCTTTCATCTGGAATTGGATGTAGTTTGGCAGACAGTGTTTTATATCGGTTGTAAAGCACTATGTAGTGATAAAGTCCTACTCAGCTGTCACTGAGCTTCTATTCCACATGGGTTTAAGATGACCATAACTGATCATTCATAATGTATAAAATAGCCTTGAATATTGCTGCTAGTTATGCAGGTTGTATATTGTCTCAGTATTTCTATATAGGATGACTGAGACATTCATACTTTAAACATTCCAAATTATGTGATGCTTATCCATCATCTTCAGCTTAATTTTCTGCTGATAACATGAAATGTTGGAGTTTTTTGTAAGTGATAGCACTAAGTTTGTGGTTGTTAGCAGTACAAGAAACCCACAGTTGTTCTAACTCTTAAAGTAATGAGAAATCAATTCAAAGTGGGACAAGTATTTTGCACGGCAGATAGAAAATAAATGGTTTAAAAATAAATGGATGACAAATCTCTTTGTGTTTTATAGTACAAACTGTGAAATTGAAATCATCATGTCTGGTGGTGTGGTCATCAGGTACACTCAATCAGTCTGGGGGCAGGGGGGGCGGAATCCTCTTTGGTAATTGAGGTTAAATATAGGTAAACATATTTCTATTATAGGTAACATAAAGATTACATGGCTTGAAATACCAAGTAGTTGATTTAGAGAAGTTTATTTTTGAAGGATGCAGCTTACATATTTTTAGATCTACGGTTTCATCATTGTGTGAACAGGAAGAATATTGTTAATGTCTAGACAACATCTTCTAGAAAATCATGTCTTTCTTGATTTATGGCTAAAATCTGTAGATGAATTGTTTGAATTTTGTCCTTGAAAACTGCATGAGCAAGGTTGCGAGCTGAAAACAGTATTTCTTTGTTAGACAAGTTACTTTAAAAAGCTGATCTTCTTCTCTAGTTACTGAAACATTATTTCTTTAGATTTTATTGCCCATTTATGCCTTTTCCTTGAATAAATGTGTCCAGTTCACATTTTTCAAGGAGAAGGCATGAATAGATGTAGCACTTTCAGTAACACCTACCTAAAGATGCACCAGTCTCATCACCGGACCTTTCATGCGATCACCTCAGCCAGGCAGAGTAATCAAACTAGCTATCAAATCTAACGATTAGAACTCAGGACATAATCTTTTGAAAAACTTAAGATTTATTGAAGAATAAAATCCCTGAAGCTTCAAGCGTATTAGAAACTGGTACTATAACGGTGTGAAATGGATAAAGATCACGTTGCCATTGCTATCCCATAAATTAGTCTAAGGAATAGACCCTTCCTTGCAAGTCTCAGTTAATCACTTTTTTTTAACCACTGCTTTCTCAATATACTAAGCTTTTTCAGCATAAGTATAAATTGTTCTTCCAGTACAGATTTCAGCTAAATGTTATGTTCAGATGAATTATAATGACCCATGAAAAAATACTCAACAGAAAAAAACTCCGGAGAGGAAAATACGTATAATGAATTCATACTAGGGTTGTATTATAAAATTAGAACATGAAGTAGGAAATATGAAAGTTAACCTGTTCTTCATGATGGAAAAACTAGTATTGTGCCAGCAGACTGGAATGGAGAGGGTAAATATACATCACTGAATCTCTAACCATTTACATACAAAGAAAGGACATCTGCATTATTCTACTACTGCTGTTTTTAAGTGAGACGCTAGGGATGACATCCTTTAGCCTTGTCCTCCAAAAAGAACCAATTATAACTGATTTTTTTCCTTGGTAAAGTTAACAGCCACAGATCAGTAGTTTTGAAGGGTTAGGGCATACTTGATTTTTGCATTTGTGTAACCTGAAACTCTTTCTGGGTAAGAGATATTTAAGAATACAAGTAGAAGGACTCATCAGTTTTGACAAAGAATTAATTTGTGGCTCTTTACTTATACCCTTATCTTTTATCACTGAAATGTCAAGTTAAGAGACTTGTAATTCATTGTATTGAATACGTGTAGCAGATGGAAAAAATGCCAGAGTTGGTGATTTCTGTATGCATGTGCGCCTCTGAGAACAGTTCCTGAAAACACTCCTCAGAGTAAAATTTTTGAAACACAAATGCAGTATCTTCTTTTGCTGACTTCAGCTAAGAAGTAGCTATAGATGTTTTTCCAGATATATTTGTTTTGAGTAACCTCCTTGCTAACAAATACAGGTAAAACATTGTTTCCTTGTTGCTTCCAGTGAGAAAACACCGTCCCACATTTCAAACATGAATATATTGTATGTAATACACTAGGTTTAATATATCTGACAAAGAAGGGTCCAGGCAGATTAACACAGATGCTTCTACAGATGCTTTGGTGTCAAAGATGACTTAGTCTTAGACCCAGTAGAAGCTACAATTCTTAACCATTGCTCTACTCTAATTTATACCATCTTTATAGCACCAGCTCCCACCTAACAAACAGTAATAAAGCTCTCAGATAGAAGATTAATGAGCATAATTCATGCACTAGTGGACTGAAAATGCGAAGCAAAGCTGGCACTCGGGTGTTGCAATTATAGAAAGGAGAAATTATAAATGTTCTTAATAATGTTTTTCAACTGACTTACAAACTTTCACCAAAGTTGTAGCTCTTTCAAAAGTATTCTAAAATATTTTAATATTTTTTCTTATGGATGAGGTAAATTGTAGTTCTCTTAATTATCCATGGGGGCTACGTGTGTCAATAAATGGGGATGGTTATGCCTGTTGATTTGTTCTCTCCTGTAGAGATGTCCCTGATCCCGAGGAGGGTTTTTATACGCGCCGGGGAGGCAGGACGAGCGCCCATCTCCCAGCGCGGCCGGCACCGCTAGGCTCCCAGTCACACCTTAACGGAGTGAGCTGCTGATCCAAAAGTGCTTATCAGATCTGCTTTTCACTACTTCAGATTAAAAATGGCGTAGGAAGTTATTTTCCAGGCCTTTTAATGGTTATTTCCATCACTGTTCCTTATTTAGAGTAAAATTTTGAGTCTGAGTTTTAATAACCTATTGAGTTCCAAGGGTAAAATGTTGAAAGACAAGTGGGGAAGTTACCCCCCCCAGCTCTGGGTGAGGCACTGCTGCGCCAGAGGTCTGTTTATACACGTTACCACGTGTGGCGGCTTTGCCACATCCCTGCTCTCCTCTTCTCTGGTGGTCCTTTTCAGAGCCTTTCAGAAACACAACATGGATTACTTGACGCAAGGCACTGATGGCTCCCTAGGTTACGCTGAACTGCTGTGCATCCAGATGCATCCAGATGATTGATCTCCATCATTCCCAGTGCCACTTCTGGGTTCATAACTGTTTCCAAAACCTTCTTTTTCTCTTCTCTCTGTCATCATTAACAACTAATTATCCTCTTAGATACCACTCATCTCTTAAACATATTCAAGTATATGTTTGAGCACGTTCAGAACTTCTTAAACCTTTTTTTAGCATATCTATATATGAGGAGGGAGAGAGAATAAAAAAGAGAAACAACTTATTTCCTTAAGGCTTAAAAAAACGTAGCCCTTTTTCCCTTGGTCCGTGTGGGCCCCTCTTGCGGTGTGCCGAGACTGTGAGCGGGTGGTACGCAACCCAGGAGTCCGGGGCAGGAATTTACTGGTGAGTTCCCGCAGCAGAGCTGGGACCGACCGGCTGCTGGGCTGAATCCAGTACGCTCACCCCCCGCCTCCGGGAAGGCACCCAGAGGATGTCAGCTGGCCAGGCAGAGGTCAGCCAAGTGGGAATGGGGCACAGGGAGTTGTTTGTTGAAGCAGGCTCATTCTCTGTGTTGGTGACCTGCTGTTTTCTGCCCCCTAATTTTATTTTTTATTTTTGAGGATCTTGTATCTTTTCATCTCGGTGTTCTTCCCTTCGAGTTCTTGAGCTGCTGACTGTTCCCATCTCAATGCCGTTACCTCTTGCGATGCCATTACCTCTCCCATCTTCGTGGCTCTGCTCTTCACTTTCCTGTGGCTCTTTCTCTCCGGTCAGTAATTTCCCTGGGAGCGCGAGCCAGGGTTGTGCCGCCGATGCTGTATGAGAGCCCAGCCTCCAACTGCTGGGGGGAGGACGGAGGGTCAGAAACATTTGCTCTTTATTCCACCGCTCCTGTGGATACCCACTCTGCATTGTGACAGCCTATTTTCTTTTGATTCTTATTTATAAATAATCTGTCAAAAATATTTAGAAATCTTATCAAGGTTCAGCGGGTTCCATAATCCCGTTATACGAGAATCATTACTTAGTAATAAGCAGACAAGCAATAAAGAAATCAATAGCTGTTCCAAAAACACAGTCTATGCTAAGAAAACATGATTTTCCCTCTCATAACACTAATAATGGTGGAGTGTATTTTGGTAGCTTTGTCCTATGTGTCAATTATAACCTTTTGGTGAGAGAAAAACCCACTGTGAAGCTGTACTGTCATAGAAATATGGGAGAGGTGACTTGTGCTCGAGTAAAACCCTCCCTGTTTACTTTTTGCAAACATTTGAACCATCACATTTGTTACTTTTGTGTAAAAATGGCCCTGAAGGTATGTGGTGCTGTAAGTGCTCGCTGAGAGAATACACATTGCTTTTTAGCGGCCCTTAATGAGCATTAATTGAAAAGGAAATAGATTAATCAGCATTACATGCATCTTCTGAAAGACTCTGAAGTATCCATCTGTGGATATTTCTATGTCTCTTTAAATGGCTGCATGGTTTTCCATAATGCCAAGAAAGAAAGTGTAGGAAATGCAAAGGAAACACCATGACAGCATCTTGTGTTACGTGACCTGCTGGGGAGGGAAAGCACAGAGCATAAGAACTTCCACCACCACGGGAAGAGTCAAAGCTCTTCCTTTGCATCCTCCACCTGAGCCTTTTACCCTCTGTGCGCTGAAGACCAGCCAGTACCTTAAGTTGTGAGTTAGCTCTTTGTCTCACAAAGGAAGTTAAATTATTTTCATATTCTTTTTTTTTTTTTTTTATGTAAGTCATGAATATATAGATGCGTAGAAATTCACTTGATGTCTGACATAAAGGATTCTTTAAAATATGATCATTAGAAACCAATATTTTTTAAGAAACACATAATTCTAACTACTTTATAATAGAATAAAAAGGACATAATTATTTTCCTATGATTTTTTTTATGTTCTTTTTACTCAAAATGACTTGTTGCTTGAAACATTTATATGTTAATTTATAGTAAGTACTGATAAAGATGAAGGTTTATTCCCTTGTCAAAATAAAATCTGTTTTAAATAATAATAAGATTGTCACTTTTCCTATTTTCCCTTTGCTTCCTCTTTTGTTTCTCTGTTTGCTTCTCCAGAACTAATGTTTTCTGATACTATTATTAAATACAAAACTGAGCACACAGGAAAAAAAAAAATCAATCTCATTAATTATATGACAGCTTTGTCCCAAATACATTAACATTACCATCTTATTTTTCTTTCTGCGTTTTACAGATTATTTGCATTCATGGAGATTCATCAACAAGTGGTGGCTGAGGTGGGAAGCATAATAGAAGTGACACCGACCTTCCTGTGTATAAAAGAATTCAGATAAAGAAATGGTGAAGTAACCACGTAATGACAAAACTGATCATCAGCCTCTCTTCAAAACTGGCACGGTATCTGTAGCCATTGTCTTTAGCTTTGTTACAGCATTCGGATGAATCATTTAGAGAACACCTATTTTGAATCTTCTGACAAATTACTTTCAGCAAAAAATAATCCTTAATTGTTTTTGGTTGCTGTAATAATGATTCTTACCTTTCCTTTAAACACACAGCACTTGGAAGTTGTAATTAATACTTTAGTTAATTTAGTGGCCGTGTTCCTTTGAATGGTTGTGTTTGAGGTCCAAGCCCATTCTCCTCGGTGCCATCAGGAAAGGAACCAACATTGCAAATATAACACACAGTGGATATCTAGATCTATCTGTCTGCCTTATATCAACCAAGTAGTCAGAATGGGGAGCTAATGGGTGGGTCTTGACTTCTGCTCTTTATAACGTTAAGAACTTTTCTCAAGGGTGATGTTTCAGATTTTAAGGGACATGTTGTGGCACATGAAGACATAAAGCTGGTATTAGCCCTTTACAGGGCTGCTGGAAAATCTGCTCTGGAGCTGAGGAAGAATAAGCAGCTCTGCCTGATCACCACCTCCCAATTAACTTACGGGCTCTAAGTGTATTGGCGTACATGGACTGACAGGCGTTTGAGCTCACAGTCAGAGGCAACAATTCTCCATTGCTTCTAGGATCTATACTATGGGTCCTGTTCTGATTGAAATAACAAGTGAAAAATTAGTTTGTGTTTTGGGTGGGGTTTCTTTTAATATTCAAAGCATTCCAAGGCAAAGACTTGTCTTCTGTTTCCCTCCACCTCCTAGTTCAGATGCCATTATGTTGGGGTTTGTATTTTTTTCCACATCTATTGTTCCCTCTTTTGCTGTTTCTTAATACTTACTACACATCTCATGTACTATTTAAATTAATTTTTTTTTAATGCTTCTTTATTTTATTATTCTTCTACTTTACCCAGGTATATCCAAAGTTAAAACCCAGTGGTTACATTTTTGGTTCAGCGGTAGTATGGCTGTGACATTCATTTTATAGATCCCGTCCTGTAGTATTCTCCATCTTCAGAAACCTAATTCCATGGAAATGCACTGAAAATTTCTTCTGTAGAGCTTTTTGCAAAGTCTCTCCAGGCATTATATCTTGTGTGCTTCCTTTAAAAACTTACTAGGGACCAGACGAAATTCATACTTCGTTCTTGCAAAGATGAAATTTTAGGTAATAATAATAGTATTAATAATGATAACATATATCCTTCCTTAAAATGATTCCTTTCCATTTGGCTATCTTCAAGTTCTTTGATCTCATGATTTACCTAACAGTGAACAAGGTTAATGCTTAATAAAGTAGGATGCCCTTTTTATAATCGCTTCATTAAAAGTGAGTAGCAAGAGGTACATTAAATTAAAGTGTTTGTGATATGGGATCAATTTTGTGCAATCCCGGAGGTCTCTGTATGCCTCATAAAGAGCTCTCTACTTTGAACATGTCTATAAGTGACCCATTGAGAATTTCTGTTCTCTTTAATTTGAGAAATTTAAATTGCTTTTATTGCTTGTAATAGTGTTAAGTACCGAATGAGGGATAAATTGTCCTGGAAAAGAACTGGACTGCAGGTCTACAGCTTTAATAATTCATAACTTTGCAGCATTTATAAAATAAACTACATGTTACTGGAAATCAAATTAATAATGATATACTTTAGGAAAAAAAAAGGTTTCCTTTCACCTCTTATAAGTGGTTAGGTTTTCAGGGAAACTGTAAAGGTCTGAATAAAGGTATTCTGGGTTATCTATGAATTGAGGAGAAATACAGGAGCACTGATTCCTTGGACCGAACTGAATCCTTACACCTTATTCTTTGGATCCAAATTCTAAAAGCTTTTAAATGGCCTGCTGTTTGCTGAGCAGGTGTTAGTTCCCTCCAGGTGTTAAAGTAGTTTTTCTACTTTTTAAGAGAAATAAAAAAAAAACCAAACAACCAAACCCCCGAACGCATTGCATATCTGTGGGGATGTTTTGTTTTTTTTTTAAAAAAAAAACAAAACATCCCCACAGATATGCAATGTGTTCGGGGGTTTGGTTGTTTGTTTTGTTTTTTTTTTAAAAAAAAAGTAATACAAATATTGACGCACACATATAATAGAATCAGTGTCTCTCTTCGTAGCTCTGTTTTCAATCAAAAATATGGGTTTTTCCTTGCAGTTGGATCACTTTTGGTATATGGAGCATTAAAAGAAAAAGCCACAGTACAAAATCATATCTCTTACTTCTGGCTTTGTGAACCATGCAGGTTCTCAGTCAGGGTTTGACATTTATATGCCTTGAGTATATAGATATGCAGCAAGAGTTTTGAAATTAAGTAGAAAACACTGGACTGTAGTTACTCTACAGATTGTCTCTCAGCTGGTTTATGAGCAAGGGCAACAGACCATTTCGGCCTCTGCTACTTCCATGATAAACCTTCATCTACTACTCTGCTGTAATTAGTGGTGTTATACATATGAGCAGTATGGTATACTTTTCATTCACAAAGGTTGAGGAATCTGTCCCGTCTGTTGCTATAATATCACTGCATCACAGTTCATCCTTATTTCTGTAATTAAAAGTACTTTAGGTGCTACCTAGCTTCTTTTGGATGTTTCATATTGGAAGTCTCAGATAACTAGACCTTGTTTTGGCCTTTTATATTTTCCACTTACTCATTTTAGTTATGACTGTAAGATGTAATATATCAAATGCACAATGAGAGGTTATCAAACTCTTGTTTCAGTAAAAGAAAGAGGAACATTACCCTCAAGAGATAAATCTTTCATTAAACTTTACAAAGACCTTAAGCAGTATCTACCCTATTTATCTTTTCCAGTCTCTTCTCTTTATGCTCCAGCTGCTAGTGTTTAGAAAGCAGCACAAGGCAGACAGCCAAAATAAGAGCTGATTTCCTAGCCAAATGGATAAATTTCCTCTTCCATAACTAACATTTGACTTCACCTTAGGAAAATGCTTTAAAAATTACTTAAGTTTCAGAATTTATTGTTTTTAATGTCATGACTAACTAAATTATTGGTCCTGTTACAGGCCCATATTTTTAGGACACAGAGAAGGTCAAATAAAATTTTTATTAGAACACTAAAGATGAATTTGGTAAGGAGTAAACTCATCTGAT
>VXBO01007135.1:3405447-3415747 GCA_013400135.1 Rhinoptilus africanus
CCGTGCTGGAGGGGAAGTGGGTGGCTATTATTTACAGATTAAAAATGTATCTAATTACAGTATATAAAATATACAGTAATATAAAATAATGTAAATATATAAAACATATAAAGTGACAGGTGCAAAAAGGAAAATGTGACTGTTCTGAACACACTTTCTCTAAACCAACTGCATTACAGAAATTTTGAAGGATAGTTATCTAAATAATTTGACTTTATAAAAGTTGAGTTGAAACAGGATCTAGTATGCAAGTGCTAAATATAGAATCATTTCCTTATATTTAGTTACTTTCCTGTGATACTTAGAACTAGTACTTGTGCACCTGTCTTCCTTGAAAGCTAATAATCAGGAGATTAATTTTTATGTACTTCAACTGAATTATATACTTTGAGATTCAACTTCAGCAAAATGCAAATGAAGCTGTAAGACCAGTTAGTGAGGACTTTTCTATAATTCTGCGGTGCTAATTCAGGTTGCAGTGTTGTTCCCAACGGTGAAATAATACTGTGCAATACAAAACTATACCCAAGAAAGAACGTTTTGTAAAAATAAGAAAGAAGTCAAAGCAGGTTTAGGATAGATTCCAACCCTGCAAAAAAATCAGGAGGAGGAGATCTGAGCTGGGTGTTTTACAACATGTGGAGATAGACGCAAAATACAAATATTTGAACTGGCTTAAAGTTTGGATCATCATTTCTGTCAATATTTTCTGAGAAATCAATATGAATTTCAAGCGTACATGTATTAGCTGCTTCTGAATGAGTTATGATTGATTTTGTTTTTTCTTTTTTTTCTTTTTTTTCCTGGATATACCCATGATTTCTTGTATAACTCACACTAATTTTGAAGGAAAAGGAAAACACTTTGCTATACATGTTGTTCACTTGTTAACTCAAGGGTATTTATACAATTTCTTGATGGATTTGCATTGTTTAGATGTATTAAAAGAAAAAAATTTCTCTTGCCAGAGGTTGTAGTCTTAAGCCTTCAACTTGCAAACCTGATATTCATTCTGAAAGTGAGTATTTGAATGAATGCAAACACCAAAGTCGGTTGATGCATATTGTAACAAATGATTGTGTTTAAAGGTTTTTGATTCAGCTTTCTACTTTGGATTCTTGGTCTGGAAAGGTGTATTGCCTAGCATGGCTGAGGATTTACCTAACATCTATTGTCAGCGATTGGCATAGATAATATAGGCAAGGTTACAGGTTTTTAACTGCCAGGGGAAAGCAGAGAGAGAGACAAAGAGACAGAGAAATGCACCTGCAGATAGCTGGTGACTGGGCAAGAATGAAGGGGAGAGCAGGACAGTATCCTGCCGAAATGTGGAGTGATCATTTTTTCACCAAAATTTTTTTCAAATCTTGACTTGTTCTACTGCAGAGTGAAAAACAAAAACCACCCCATTTGTGGAGCTGTTGTTTTCTGGCCATCAGTCTTCCACACAAAGTGTTTGTGTGTGTGTTATGGCATCATAAGGGAAAAGTGTAGAACACGTGTACAATACACAGTAAAATCCACAACTCCCTCAAAACTGGGCTCGGTGGATGCCTATACTGCAAGGGGAGAATATACAGGCCTTCAGTCTGAGAGGAAATTTGGACATAAATCAAATGAAAGAAGCAAAAATTCCTACAGTGCATATTTAATTTCTTTTTAGTTCTGTACATGCGTCATGCATTACTGCATAGTCTGCTCTTGAAAGCCACAGAATCAATTAGGCTCTCATTTTTGCCACTGCAAGGTGCCAGTTTTATTTGTCCTGGTTTATTATGCCATAAATAATTCTTACAAGCAATTTTTTAAAAATATAAACCTTGCATAACGTGCTTAACATCTATTATCTCCAATGAAAATTTTACTGATTTGCATTATGGGGATTATGCAAATTAATGTACAATCAATCAAAATCAAACTTCTGTTATACCCTTCATGCAGTGCATCCCAAAGCACTTTAGAAGATAATAAAATTAGTAGCTTGGCTAAGTAGGTGTAAGCTAGGCCAAACAAATAAGTCTTTAGCTTACACTTAACCAGTGAAATATGGTGGTCATTGAATAGCTTAGGATAAGCTCTCTTCTATTTATTTTATACCATAATTAAAGCTCTCATTATAAAAGTCTTTCATGATCAGAGAATAATCACACTAGAACAGAGAAACCTAACAATATTAATGCAATGGCAGAACTGTCTTGAATTGGCGTCATATTAAAATAACGGCTGCACAGGTAACACTATCTTCTGGTTTCGCATGTAATTTTTCATTTCAATTCACTTGTGGTTCTTCAAATGGTATCATTTTTAAAAGGTGGTAATGCATGTAGTTGTAAAATATTGCTAGAATAAACTAATGGACCTGGGAATAGTAGAGTCCAGCCATACCGTCTAGATAATTTGCAATTGAGCATAACTTTCAACGGGTACCTTAGTGCCATTACTTTCTTTCTGTTCAAATAGCCTTTATCTAAATGCACTACTCTTTGGGAAGGATTGACTTAATACAAGATGCTTTTTCATGACTATGTGGAAATGTCTTGCATATGAAGAGAAACACTGTCAGTAGGATCGTGCCTTTGAGAGGTTCTCCTTGTGCGATTTTAGTTCAAATAAGAACACAGCAATTTGAAACTTCGTTTATATTAACTAAAACTTCCTGACATTTGAAGACATGACTACTCAACAAATTTAGACCTGGTTTACTCCAAGTCATGGTCTGGACATGTGTTTTATTAAATCACAACACATGTTTAAGATATGTTTGTGGACCACACAAATTTTTTTTCCTATTTTAGTTGGCTGAGGAACTTATGAATAAAATCTAGGTTTTAGAGGTTTATTGTTGCTTTAAATGAGAGAAGAATAGGGATCAGTCAGTCCTATTTTCAGAATAAGATCGGAAGTGGAGGTAAAAAACCAAAATGCCTCTACTTGGCTCTGATCATCTTGATTTAAAGTCTCAACTTTGTTCTTCACACTGGGCTTTATGGATTACACCAACCTGCTACAGAAATGTGATGCTGCAAACACTGCAAATGTGTGGTTTGTTCTCCCTCTTGTGTTCGTTCACAACTGGTTGTTCTAGTTAGATCAGGGTAGTTGATCTTTGAAGCTGAAATGTTATTCCCACCGTAATTAATTTCAAAATTCCTATTGAATTTTCCTATTGAGAAAAGTAGGGTCAAATTCTTGGGGAGTTATTTACATTAAATAAAGTTTCCAAAACTGTATGTAGAAAACTCATAGCAGTTTCCTATATCAAATTGTTTCTCTGCTGAAGGAAAATAATGTAAAGAAGAAAGCAGAGGAAGGGAAATCTCTCTTATATTGAGAAACTGCTCTCATAAACACTTTCTCTCTATTGTGTTTTTCTCTTTGTTCCTGCACAAATAATGGTTTATAGAAGTGCGAATTTACATAGACAGTACATTCAGTACAAAGTCAGCAATTTTGTTTGTTTATCTCTTAAAGTATGTAGCTAGAAGAAATGTTCCCATTCCATTTATTGTATAACCCTTTTGCTGGCTTGTTTTGGGATACCATTTACTTTCTCTTCTTTCTCATTGCTTCCAGTCTCCTCCTGGCCATCCTAGGGAGCATCCTGCTCATCACGTAAGGACTCTGGAGTGGCCCATTGAGCAGTGGGTTAGATGTCAAGCATTCTTGACAGGATTCTCCCAGATAGAATGATCTGCATTATTTCCGGTTTTCATTAATCATTTGGGATCTATGTGAGTATCACTTTAGGCTGATGTTTTTCTCTCACAAAATCTAACACCGTCCTAAATAATTGTGGAAACGCAGCCTGACTGAAAAATGGAGAGGAAAAAAAAAAACGTTTTTAGGGTTTAGAATGTTTTCTCAAGAGAAATAATTTCTACCTAATATATTGCATATTCCTTAACTGGAAAAATAAAATCTTTACGTTTTAAAATTATGAAAAATCTAAATCAGTCCAATTGATGGAATGAACAAAACACAAATTATTTCTGCATTAACTGATTGTTTGCTGGATCAAGTGAAATCCTACAAGTAATACAGGCATGAGTAAGAAGCATTCAAATGAGAATTTTACCATTACCCATAATAGAAAGTAAATTATCTTTCCAGGTGTAAACCCTGGGAAATTTTATTTGTCTGGGGAAAAAAAAAAGTTGTTGGTGACAAAGCTATTAAGCTGAAGTTATATGTAACAAACGTCCAAGAGGGACTTAGTACATGTCATAAAATCCTGTATCTGGGACCCATGACAAGGCCAATAATGTCAGAGAAATGAGAGGCAATAAAGCTATGCTTTAATTTATGATTTGCAAAACATCTGCTCAGATGAGAAGCATAAACCACAGGGCACATGAACGAGAAAGTGTGTGTTGTGCAGAGGCTGTAATGAAAAGGCTAAAATTTGGTGTCTTAGATCAGTGATATAAAATGTTGAATGGCTTCCAATAACTCTGTGGTACGGTTGCTCATTTCAGCTTGCTTAAGATTGTAACAACTAGTGCTAAGTGAGAGCTAAGTTTGTTTTATTTTTAGGTTTGCTAAATTCTTTTTTTCTACTGTTTCCCTAGCATGACTGATAAATCTGGATGTTTATTCCCACTACGTGTGTTCATGCAATCCGTCAGGCAAAGGACATTTTATCTGAAGAAAAGGTATGCAGAAGAGTGCATAAATCTTCCCCCCACCCAAAAAATGATCAAGCATAGGATATAAAACTTATTCATGATTTGTACAAAAAAACTGGCATCCACAGCAATGGTGTTACTCCTTGGCTATTATTTTATTCCATTGTAATCAGGGTATCCCTGGAAGGAAGGACCACGAACGGATGCATCCTCATTCAGGTACATGATGTATTTTATTACCAAGACATGAATTTGGATGCGATTTCAGAAAAATTTCTTATCTGGACACACCATGTCCTTCGTGCAGCAGCACAGGCCCAAAGCCAATGCACTTGCAGAGCTTTTACTTTTATATCACTGCTTTAGACCTTAGCCTAGATATATTTGCATACAACTCAGAAGATCAGTTGTTACTGTCTGACTTTCTACTGACTAGTGTAGAAAGCCCAAAATGTAGATGGGATTTGTAAACAGAATCCATCTTGGGTTGTTACGTGCTTTCCATAGCTGGATTTACGCTGCCTTCATGGGCTGGATGTATTCTTCCAGAGTTACGCAAATGTCTCTGCAAACACTATGTATTTGAAAAGTAAAAAACCAGGGAAAAATTAATTCTTCGGCTGAAACACCTGAAAATGGTTTTTTGTGTTGAATGGCAATGTAGATACAGAGAGAGCAGTAAAAATTTTGGGTGGAAACTGGTTTTATTCCCCAGTTGCTAGCTGATGAGACTAAATCCTGAGTTCAGAAAAAAATATCTTTCAAAGCTCTCTGTGAAAGGAGGTTTCTAAGATCATGGATTTTCTTCTTCAGCTTTGGGGGATCATGTGTAAAGGAGATGTTTCTTATTTCATTTTTCCCCATCCTTTCTACTCATTTCCGTATATTTGTCAGACTCTGGTAAATACAGTGCAGTTAAGGGAGAGACTCATCAAGAATTGTGAAGGTCACCTTTGGAGAATAATTAGTATGACAGTAGTTGCTCAATTTGCATCTGGAGCAAAAATGTTTTGAGATAAAGCAATTTAATTTTAGCATTTTTTCCTCATTCTGTGTTTGCCGGAGCCTCTGAAGTTACAATTTCAGGGGATGTGCTCCAGAAGCCATCCCTCAGCCTGAGGGGAATCATTCCAAAAATGGGAATGAAATAAACCCTGTACTTATCTTCCCCGAAGAACTTCAGATAGACTTTAGGGACCAAAAAAATCAGTATTCGTATTCATCTCATTCCACGCTATGTGTGAAGGTGGACTTGGGGGGGTTGTTGGGCTCTGGAGTTAGTTCCTCCAGCCTGACCTGTATGACCATGGTCACGGAAGGTTTTGGACAGACGTAGCGTGTGGCACAGAGAGCTTCAGGAGATGGAGGACCTCTTCATTACCCCAGTGTTTTGGGTTTTTTTTCCAGTGATAAACTGGCTACACTTTTAACATTGTGTGTCTAATTCCTGCTTTGATTTTCTGACTTTAACTTCCAGCCCTTATTTATTTTCTGTAGCAAACGCAGGTTCTGCCCCCTGAGCTCCTGCCATTTTCACCTCATGAAGGTACTTATGTACCATGGCCAGATCATCAAGTTTCCTTTGTGATAAATGAACGAGACTCAATGTCCTTAGTTTTTCCCTGAGAGGTATTTTTCACTTTCTTGAGTAAGACAGATATTAATGTTGAAGGTGGTAACTGCTGAATGGATGAATGACAATTTAAAATTCCGATAAGCAGGAGGGCACCTGAAACGATGGAAAATGACCCGCCTGTCTCAGCGCGGCGCTGGCATGGGGCATACCGTTATTAATGCTGTACATTCCATTAATTCAATCTGTTTTCGTTGCTGCATAGAATCAACCATAAAGACTGAAAACCACATGCTGAACATGTAGATCTCCTGCGAGCCAACCCATTGAGCTGAAATCGTTGTTTTCCCACATTTTCGGCTTGCTGAATGCAGGCAGCACCTTGCAGTGTGTGTGATGCCCCAGTCCTTTAACCAAGTGTGTCAGGTGCAGCGTCTGGGCTTGGTCCCTCGCGAAATATCCGTTCAGAAACCAGCACCAGCTCCTCCAAATGCCCCCAGTACCTCTGGCAGAAAATCAGTCTTACTGCCTTTTCAATACACGATCGTGTAGTGCTGAGGGTTTTCCAGTTTGTTTTTCCTTTCTCTGGAGATCATATGACAGTATAGGCAAATAGCATCACCAGTTTTGAAATGCGGTTTAACATTTCAGTGCTCATATCTGTGATTTTAAATGTCTCCAAAAAAAAGTTGCTATGATTTGTGCTTTGGCTATAAAACCCTGGGGAATCAGACAGATTATCTTTCAGATACCATTGTAGGCAAATATGGAAATAAATTGTAGATTTCAAAGGCTTACACTGCATTAATTTCTAATTTTTTGTATTTATTGCACTTATGTAGTTTAAAATACTAACTATTGTAGAGATTTTGTACATCGTGCTCCAGATTACATTTAAAATGTGACAATTTTTTTAGAACTAATGTTGGACAAATACTATCGGATTAACAGGAGTATTGTATTGTCCATATGTTCTTACAGCCCTTTCTTCAGTGAGTAGAATCTAAATAACTGAAAGTGATGCTAAAATGTCTAAAATAACACTAAACATCTGTCCTGCACCCAAATCTCATCTTGCTTAAAGCTTTATATTTTTAAGATTATGTTGATTTTCATAAGCTACAATGAAATTGCCTCTGACAATAGAGGGGTGTTACTTACTGATCAACAGATATCAAAGGATACCGATCGCTCTGCATCTTCATATTTCTATATTTTTTTTTCTTCTGCCTGGAATAACTACATTCTGGCTAGCTCACAATAAAATGGGATGGTCTTCAACATTTCCCTATTTTTTTTGCCACTCTCAAATATTCAGACTCCCAACTAAAATTGTAGAGAACATCATTTCAAAAGCTTTTTATTTGAATGGTGGCAACATATAAAAGTAAATTGTATGTCACAAGAAGCCATATGAAAAAGATACCCTGTTCCGAGCAGATATTCTGCTCAGCATCCAAATCTCAAAGGAGACGGGAAAACTTCAGGAAACATATTTTCTATACAGAATGTCAGATGGTATGGAAATTAGGGAAAGTGGTGCAAAGAACAGTGGTAACAGTAACATTTCCACAGCATGACAATAGACATGTCAATTAAAAAAAAAAGGTAATAATACCGGAGGAAAATGACAGCTATGAACATGAAGATTTATCTGTAGATATTTAAAAGGGTTTTGTCCACTGTATTAAACTGTTGGTCAAAAAGTCATTACATTCGAGTTGGTACAGAACAGCTTGGTTAAGAGTTTAAAAGAAGTAGTTTTATGTAAATACCTACCAGTTCCTAGTATGCCAGTCCCACTTCTCAGCCTCAGTGAGTCTTTGCTTTGTATACGCCTGAAACGTGGCTGCTCAGTGCTTGCAGGTTTTCTTTGGAATGGCTTCTATCAGAGAAAGTTGGAGGTAGATGGAGAAAAATGGAAAAAGACCCAAAGGTTATGAGAAAGTTAAGATTTCTGAGTGTGGCCCAGAAGAGATTAGATTGTGGAGGTGAAATGTAACTCAAACCAAAAAGCGTCTTGTCCATCAGTTTACTGACTTCAGCGTATAAAATACTATTAAGAGTGATTTAGGATATCAGCTAGTTGCTCTTTCCTTATGTTAGAATATGAATTACTGTAGATACAACGTCATGTATGTATTGCTTTTGCAAGTCTTGAAAGGTAAGCTTATTTTTTTCAATAATGCTAATCCCATTGGAAGAAATAGCTAGTTTTACCCTGTAACTAACAGGTGGTATGCCTTTTTCAGTAGTATATGTGTTTATTATATCTACATTCTTGTACCTCTCAATGCTGTATTTTAGGATGCAGACACCTAAACCAGAAGCAGTTATATTTTCAAAAGGTAATTGGGCGTTAAGATGCAGAGGTGAACTTCGAGGCAGCTGTGAAAAGTCCCGTCTGATGCTTATCTGCATTCCCTCTGCACTTAAACATTTTGAAAATCTGGTCCTTAGTAAATTGTACTGAAATGATGGTACGATCCAGCAGTGAAAGTCACAGAAGGGCAAAGAGGAATATTTATAAAACCAGCCAATTCATCAAAGGTTTTATTAATTAAATATTTCAGGAAAGGTTTGCCCTCATGGAATATAGAGATATTTGATAAGGGTAGTACAATCTGCATTTATGAGGTTATTCTTACTCTTGCATATTGCATAGGTGGATAATTAATGACTACTTATTTTTACTGGTTTCCTTCTTTAGGCGTTAGGTGTGTAGGACTGGTCTCGCCTGTGGTTTGGAGGGACTGGAGGAGGATGAGTGTTTCCTGATGAATCACTGCTATAACTTGAGGAACTCACACTGTTTTACATCTGCAGGTACAACACAAACGTGCATTTTTCTAGTCATTGATCTTATAGCAGGAAGAGGGAGGATGGAGACACAAAGACTACCGTGAGTATTATAATCATTCATGTCAACTTGAATTTTAATTTCAGTGAGCACAGATCCAGCCCCAAGAGCTGCACGCAAAGTGCACTGAAGTCATTGGTAATATTTTTGAATCCATGTATTTGTATAAAGCCCTCAGGCCCAAGCAAATAAATTACATTTAAATATTCTTATTTTCTATTGTTGCTCCTTTTCTTCTTATCTCTTCTCCCACCCTCTCTTATTCATTCTTTTTCCTTGTGTCTTCTATTCAAAAGAAAATATCACCAAGGAGAACAGTAGATTTTTGTAAGGTTATATTTGCAGTAGACTGCAAAGAAAGAATTCCCCATTATTACTGAAACCAATTCCATGCCGTTTCTGGAGATCACAAAAATGTTATTTTTAGATGACAGTCTTAGTCAGCTCTGCACTCTAGGTACCTCTAAGTTAAAAAACCATTGGGTTTAAAAGAATAAGAGACGTTGGGATTGCTGCTGACAAGGAGTGGGTCAGAATTATTCTGTTCTGTGTGCACATACGCCCCTTCCGCGACCTGTAAGTACCTGTCAATGAATAACCATAGAAAAAGGGAGAGATTGAAGGATTATGGTGGCTTTACATATGTGTGTGTGTGTCTATGTTTCTATGTAGGTGCCCGTACACACAGCCATGAGTTCACACCTGATGGAGAGGTCTGCGGTTTCTCTTCGGTAACTGCCACAAAGACGAGAAGCTCTTGAGGAGCTGGCGGGGAAGGGTTGGTACCCCGGGGAGGGCAGAGGCTGTAGCTGTAAATGTCAACCCAGCCTTCATTTTTATGTGGATATAGGTAAGTTATCTCCTAATTTTCTGTGTTTTCTTCCCCCGAGGTTGTCAGAGGTTGCTGACAGAGGCTGGATGGTGTGCGTCATGGCTGTCAATGAAAAAGGCAGTTCCTGTGTTTCTCTGGATTCCAGCTGCTGTGATCAAGGCTATACACCTCCGCTTTGCTGCCAGAATATTGGAAAAGAAGCCACAGGAGGGCATTTTTTAAATCCACTGATTCCTGTCAGTTGTGTTGGCTCATTGCATGAGCAAAGAGGTGCAATTTAGTGCAGGGTTGTGCTACACTGGATCACCAAAGCATGCAAAACCCATGCAAATGGGCAAATTATTTTTCTGGTATTTTCTCCTCAATTAAAACCCTCATCAGAAGAAAGCCTATTACTTTTTTTTTTTTTT
>VXBO01007135.1:3415809-3468361 GCA_013400135.1 Rhinoptilus africanus
TTTTGTAAACTGATGAACTATTTTATTTCCTTTAATGGAAAAAATAGTTTTGATTATTATGAAGTATTTAATTTTCATTTGCTATTATTGGTGATCTGTCATGTTCCTAATTAGCTCAAATTTTCAAGGGCAAGGTTGCTTTGAAATGGGAAATCATATTTTAATTTTGAAAATGTCAAAATAAGAAACTCTAATAATTTCGTTACCTTAAGAAAAATTCATAGTTGTAGAACTTGTTGAAACTGGTCTCTTTCTGAAGGCAGGTTGGGTTTTGAGGGTGTAGTAATTTTTCATGCAAAAAAGAATATTTTTTAAAAATAATTTCCAGGCTGGTGACTTCTGTTTTCCTACTGAAGTGACATACTGTGAAGTTTTAGTGAAGGATCTCAAATACTGTCGTTAAGACAAGTGTCCTTTAGAGTTTTAGCAGAGTCCAACTTCAAAAAAGGCAGTCTCTACAATTTTTTCTAAAATTGCCATATAGTTATCTGTTTTTCTTAGTTCTGAAATGTTCAATATACTTTTCTCTTCAAACTCCTAGCAACTCTCATCAGATTGCTTTGCAAAAGAACTGAAGAAAATACAGATTTATTTTTGAAAGAGAAATACTTTCTCTAATTGGTGCTGCTACAGAGAGACCCAGGTTTATTAGCATATGATTGCATTTTGAAAGTCTAAAGTGCCCTATTAATTGGGGACAAATTTGACAAAGGAGAGGACAGACACGTTATCTAAATTAAGAAGCCTGATTTAAAACAGAGAAATAAATATACCCAAAACAAAGTCTTGATGTTGTTTAAATTTGGTGGGAAATAGACTGATACCAATCTTAGAATATTTCAAGGAAATGGTATTGCCGAGAAGCACCAGCTGCACCGTGTAAAGACTCTATATCATAGTTGCCCATCTGTTTAGAACAAATAGTGTGTTTCCCAGAAAGTATAGGCTTCATAAATTTTCTTTTTAAGAATAAAATGTACTTGACCACTGTTGCTATCAAATATCTACTTCTTTGTCTGCTTAACAGGCACAGTATGGATCTGTCCTCACGCTGCTGAAATCATTGATGCTGTTGTTGCTGGCTCTGTTGGAAGCATACCAGGACCTCTCCCAAGGTCCAGGGAATTGGATCCCACCACAGTGTGCAGCGGTTCCCAGAATACGGGGTCCCTGTGGAGTACCTCCTATGGAATCAGTCACAGCTAGAGAAAAAAAGCCCCTAGTCATCTTATCTCCTGGTATAAATCAATTGTGAACCTGTTGAAATCAATAGGGTAATACTAATGGAAAAATGGTGAGACAAGCTTTAAAATTAAACTGTATGGCCAAGATAAATGTGCCTCAAAACCTTGGGCTTTTGCCAGCTGGTGTCTGAAAGATACTGTAGAGTTATGCTACCCGTCCAGAAAGATGAAATACCTGAATATTTTCCCTATAGAACAACACATCCCTGAACGTTGCCCATACCAATAAATCATCATCTTAAACCAGGGTAAACCATCTCCACCACAGTGTTTTATGAAAAGCTCTCCTTCTGTTTCCTCACAAAGACAAAAGCAGGTACAAGATGCTATCTTCTTCCTGTCAGCAAGATCTCTGTCTCTACAGGATGCTGGGTGTCACTTCAGTTTAGGTTTGCCTGGGTACAGGGGTTTTTTATATTTATTGTTTTCAAGAATTTTCTTCAGAATAATTTTTATTCAGCTGCTTTCTCATAATACCTGAAAACTTGAAAATTAGAGCCTAATACTTATTCTTTCTCTGGCCCAGAAATAGGAACAAGGAAAGGAACAAGACATTTTTGATGCACTTAAATATGCTGTTTTCTGGTGTTGTCAAGCCTACAATATCCAGTTTACCCCAGTGTATGTTCTGACATCCCAGCTGTCCCACAGACAGCCACTTGTTGCCGTCAGCAGGACAGTGGGCTTTATTTGTATCAGCCAGAGATGGCCTCTCTGCAAGATGAAGTTTGAAGGGAGGTTTCCACCACATTGCCGTAGCAGTGGCAAAAGATGTCCTTCACATAACTAAGAACCAAGACATCCAATCTGTCGGTTTTATTTTACACTCGGCTAAGAAGGGATTCAAGTGTGAAACTTGGGTTCCAGTTAATCTCTTTTGAAGTTCTCCTTGGTTTCTTTTGGTCAGGATTTCATCTACATTTTTTTCCTACAGCCAAGAAGTTTATTTTTTATCAAAGTCTTTAGATCTATGCCCATTCCTAAGAAAAAAGTGCTTCCTTTTGCTCAGGAGAATGAGTTAGCTGCTGTTTCTAGCCCTGATCTGGGTCTTGCGGGAAGAGTTTTTAATTTTGTTGTATTTAAGTGATTTAATTAAAAAAGTTAACTTGAAAACTGCTTCTGATTCATCTTCTGTGTCCAAAAAAGTCTCTAAAATTATCTAAAAGTAGAGATAATTGCCTTCTGCCTTTACAGTTCCTGATTCATTAAAAGAATTGATTGACTTTGAGTGGCTGCAAAGCTGACAGCATGGAGTCTATTAATGGATTAACTCCAAAAAGGTCCTGCCCTCTGTTAAATAACTACTGCTGCCGCTGAATGGGACCTGTGGCCATGTCACTAGGAGCAAAAAGAGACTCTGGCAGAACAAATGTCAAGTGAGCTCAGCATTTTGGTCTCAAATTCAGTTATTCCTTATAAACGGTGCAGAGTCAACGTGCTAAAATCTACCCGTACTTAGTCCTGTTGCTGCATTCGTGGTGCCAGTGCTTTGGCTATACAGGTATTGTGGGTACCGTTCTACATCCTTGTGCTATGGTATTTCTTGTGTGATGTCTTAACCCAGTAAAGAGTAAGAAAATAAAATCACTGATGGAAACATACTCCTGAGAGTAATTCACAGGGGATGGGAAGGGAGAGCTGCTTGCTGGGGTCACCTTGGAAGAGCTTGTGCTGGTATTTGGAGAGGTGTTTGTAGAGCTGACCCACAATGCAAGCTGCCACGTGAGTTTCTTCCAAGGTACCCACCATAAAATCTACGAAAAGGACCTCCAAAGGTCTTCTTTGCCTGCAAAGAAAATTATTTCCACTCACTGAGATTTTGGAAGCCCAGTCCTAGAAAATATCCTTAAATAATATTGCATCAGCGTTACTCCTGCAAGTGCCACTAATGCAGAACAGCATGACTAGTAAGAGCTACAGGGAATTAGCATAACAGTTCCTCTTTGCCTTGCCTTTTTTCCTGGTTTTTTGTTTGTTTTGTTTTTAAGAAAAGAAAGGCTAAAGATCTACCAGGTAGTGCAAACTTTGGGAAGTATGCAGACAGATACAGAAGGCTTTGAACTTCTGTAAAAGGCGGCTGTTAAAGTCAGTCTCTGTTATAAATTTATTCCACGGTGGTGGCTGTGAATGTCCAAAGCTAGACTTGGACTAGATTTATGCATAGTCATACATTATGTATCAGCGATTAAAAAAAAAAGAAAAAGGCTTTATGATATAGCACTAAATTTTTAGAAAATAAAAATTCTGCTGAAAAAGGAGCTGTGCAACATTAAAAATGCTAGGCTTGTGATCAACACCTCCTCCTCCTCTCAGCTGTCTTTTATGCGTTTCTATTTAGACTCAGGCTAGTATGGGCTGTTAAATTTACATTTCATCTCAGAGTCAAAAGTCAACTCCAAAGCTGTGGGTTTAACATTTAATTATGAAAGAGTTGGAAAAAATCAAGGGAAGTAGGACTTCAGTCTTAGTAAGTTGAAAGACTAGAACCAATTATTTGCAAAAGGTTGATTGATTGGACTTCACTGCAAAGACATTTAGAACTCAAAATTTTCCACTCCATGAACATCTTTGATACTTGTGTGTCTTTTCTGACAAGGATGTTTAATTTCAAATAAATATTTAATAACTCTTTCATTTTTAGAGTTACTTATTGATAATGTCATTAAAATGTCCTAAACAGACACATTTCAAGTTGATCCATACTTGGGCCAGATATTTCTTTAAGTACATATAAAAATGAGCCTAGTCATTTTGAACGTTATGGCAGAACTCAAAGCTGTAATGAGGTTTTGCAAGGGAAAAGTGGTTCTGCTGCTGGATGTTTGGCTTTGGCTTAGAGTACCTAGAAATAAATCAGCACTATAGGTCAGGTTTGACAGCACTAAAATTTAATTAAATGGTGTAATTTTCTTTTCAAATTGCAGAAAGCCCCATAAATAGTGTAATTGCAAAACGTTTCCACCATGTTGAGTAGGAATGTAAATACACAAAGGAATTTATATTAAGCTGAAAGCAGAAAACTAGAGGATGGTGGCAGAATAGCAAACATGAAACATTTCAGCAAACGTAGTGCAATGAGACCCAGCACGTCTCCAGACGCCAGCGTGCAGCGTGGCTGTTGGCCACTGTCACGATCGTTTCTGCAGTGGCTTGAGTCTGTTTGGCAAGGCTGCCTAATAAGTCGGTTTACTGTAAATAGTTTCATTTTTATTCTAGAAATAAGCACAAAATCCATGTGGTTTTCCCACTTCGTAAGCGAGGTGTTACAGAAAAATAATGCAACAGAGAATCATGGAATTGCCTGGGTTGGAAGGGACCTTTCAGATCATTGAGTCCAACCATCAACCTAACACCGACAAAACCCATCACTACCCCATGTCTCTAAGCACTATGTCTACCCGTCTTTTAAATCCCTCCAGGGATGGTGACTCAACCACTTCCCTGAGCAGCCTGTTCCAGTGCTTAATTACCTTTTCAGTGCAATTTTTTTTTTCCTAATATCCCCTGGTGCAACTGGAGACCATTTCCTCTTGTCCTATTGCCTGTTCCTTGGGATGTTTGATCTGCCTGAGTGACATTGTTTGCTCCCTGGACCAGTGCTCAGAGACAGTGACTGCAATCGTCCTGTTAGCCCCACCTGCCTGGATTTCTAATTTCACACATAACTGGAACACCGTGGCTAGATGCTTTTCGGAAAAGACTGCAAATCGCACTGTCAGTGATTTTCACAGCCTATGGGGAAAAGTCCCTGAAGTTACAGAGATTGATGGAAATCACAGAGAGAGTGCAGAGATGGTTGTTAGCCTCTACTTTTCTTCTCTGTCATTTTGTATTTTTAAGCCCGCGTGGCTCACTGGTATGTTGGTAAACAGTCATCCGTTTTTATGAAAAAAGCAGTGTTACACTGTTAGAAAGTGAGCGCACTGTTCACTTCGACTCTTTGTCTGTCTAATACATTTCTTAGGTCACAGGAGTACTGCTTTGGCCGCCAGATTGGATAATTTCGGCTCTTTAAAGCATTAAATGGGGGAATAATAGTCTGCAGCTCTTCAAAATAATGAATATGTTTTTTGAAAGGAAATTTTTATTTCTACTTTAAGCTGCGTCTTTTGGAAAGAAGGGCCAATTCCCAAGTGTTCCTTGAACTACAACCACTTGTGTAAAGTCTTATGATTGTTAATGGTGGGCATGAATTTCAATCATGTGAGTGCTTAGGAAGTGAATACCCGTGACTGGGGTTTGCAGCGCTGTAGCCCCAAATAGTACCTCGATGGTAGGGCAGGATTTTCTCAATCCTAAAAGCACTTAGAAATTTGAACCAATACAGCAACTCCATAATATTATTGATTCCATTTATACAGGGGAAAAGATGACTTAAATTAGCTCACTCAAGGTGACATTTCTTAATGTTCTAGTGACTTTTCTTATAAAGATGTATTTATGTTTTTTGTCTCGGTGTTTTTTCACCTGCTCATTCATTCAGAAATATACAGAGGTAAGATTACAGCCGTGGTGGCAGTGGTTTGTCTAAGCATTTCCTAACATTTTCTAGATGTGAAAATATTGAAGAATGGAGGAAAAAAAAGTAATTTTGAACTCAGTGCTTCCCCAGGCATTTGCTTAAATGGAGCATCCCCCTCCATTTGCTTAAAAAATACGGAACTAACTTAAACAGCTGGAATGAAGAAGTGTTTTGAAAAAAAATCAAAATGTTTCCATTGACATTTTGATGTGGCTGTTTCTCTTTGGCAAATTCTTCAGTGATAAAAATATTTCAGTTCCAGCTCTAGGTTTTACTTTGTCTCCACAAACACACACACCAGCTGCCATCACTGAAATTCTCTGGGCATCCTTGCACTGTCCTTAACGAACATCAGCTACAGTCCTGTGGGCTGCTGTTTGCAGTCATTTCTCGGTATGCGCTCATCTGGATGACCAAGAAATTCATGTTTGTGCCAGATAAGGATGAGTGTGCAACTGTATTTCTTTTCAGGCTAGCACGGGACACAATACAGCCTTTATTTACACCTTTATGAAGGTATGAAAATAAGTGGTCTGCAGTATGACCACAAATGCCCGATCCATCATAAAGCCTGCCTTTAAAAAGTTAACTTTTTTGGGGGGGACAGGATTGAACACAATGATCAGCACTTTACATCATCTTGTTTTGATGATTTGGATTTGGTCCTAAAGCCTAAATCCGTTTTTAGGGACTCATCAGCCTCAGCCTGAGTATCTGGTAACTTCCAGGCAGCTCAAACTGAGAACTGCCAGATTTGTTTCATCCTCACTTAATTTTCAGGGGAAGGAAGACATGGGCCCACAGGAGAGGGTGATAAACTGTCTTGCTGGAAGAAATTTTGGTGTTGCTCATCTGTTCTGCATTGCATTGTAATTGCTTACCCCGTGCATGAGACCTGGGCTCTTCAGATAGTAGAAAACAGTTCAGAGGCTCTGATGAACATCTGCGCTTCAGGCTACCTATCTGAAATTAATCTTTCTTACTAAGAACTGGGTTTTATCACCCTTACATGAAGAGTGTGTGATCTCACCACCTTCTTCTTGCATACTTAATGTCTATTCTGCTTTTGGATCAACTACCAAAAAATGAAATAAGCTTGTTAGACCAATTTATCCATGTCTCATATCTGCATAGCAGCTATTCAGTGCTGCACATTGATAACACCGGAGGGTCTAAAGTATTGTTTGCATTTAAGTCCCACCGGATTTTAATAGGAGCGATTATTTCCTAATGATGTGTTTTACTATTAAGAAGTGTTCAAGCGGTTTATTGTGGGGAAGTCATGGAAAAGAAAAGAAGAAAATAACCCCGTAATGTTAGACTTGGAAGCATCTGTTCAAGGAAAAGGTCTAGGAACCTTTTACCCTCTTTGTTTTACTAAAAGGAAAGCTATGTTGGATTTGTGATTGTCTAGAAACTTAAACTAATGAAAGGAAAACTGTAAAAAATTCTATTTCTTATATGTACTTATTAGAAACCTTTACTTCATTCCTGCAGTTTTTGGAAAGTTATGCCAAAGAGAAATTACTGTATTGTTTAGTGCTTGGATTTAATGAATTTTACAAAAAGTGACTTTCTCAGCCTTTTCATTGGTGTGACAGATTTGCACTGCTTTTTCTGTACCCTGTATATTGCAGCACACATAATTACTGTTCCTCCTGCTGGGCAATTAGTGCGAAGGAGTCCCCAAATTAAACTAAATAGAAGTCTACAGTTGCCCATGAATTCTGCCGTGTTTCTGCAGTTGATACTAAGTGAGGCCTTTAATGAGGACAGCAAATCCTTAGACATCCTTAACATCAGAACTGTGGGCTTGGTTTTTAAGAGTTGCATTAATGTATTTTAAAAAAAACCCTAATGAATTGCTCAGACTTTGCACGTACTGTTAGCAGCAGTATACATACTTAGACTGCACAAAGATCACAACGTTTACGCCTTGTGGCGTAAACTACACAATGTGTAGTAAAATACACTATGTGGTTTCATGTTGTCATGGTTGCGGCATTTTTCCATAATCGTGTAGAGGGCTGAGGATTTTCCAAGGCTAAGAGCCACTTCCTCTGCTATCTGCAAGGGATCAGCCCCCAGGGTGCTCTGTGTAGGTCAGATTGCTCTGCTAGAATGTGATAAACCAGAACTGTCCAAAAAAAACGGTGCCAGACTGCTCAATCTCAGTCTCCCACTCCACCTGCCTCATCCCTGCTGGAAAGGAGACCCAGCAGTTTGCTGCCAGGGCAGGGCTGACGCTGGTGGATAAGAACGCGTGCAACAGGAGCGCCAAAAGGGATTTGCTGTGTACACGCGGAGGATTTTGTATCACTCCTGCGGTCGTTCAGAACCATCTCTCTGAATTCTTCATTTCACGCAAAAAACTTCAAACAGATTTCCTGTGCCTCAGTCTGCCACACAGGCTTGGGAAGCGTGGCAGCCTCTTGGCTTCCCAAAATGACCTTATTGTGGGCAAATCTAAAGCTTCTGGATAACACACTGAAATGCAGTAGGTGATTTTTCTTTTCTTGGCACTGACACATTTGAGTTGAAGATACAAACAAGCAAGCAAGAGACAGCAAATTATTTTTATTGCCAGAGGTATTATCTTGTTCTTCCCTTTTTATTAATAGTAATAAAATCTTTACTTGCTTCTATCATGTCAGGGTTGTCCTTTTTTCTTAACCTGATTCAACTTGATTTGACTTTAACCAACAATATGTTGTCTGTGAGGAAAATTTTCTAGTAGATCTGGAGTTATAGTAGTGAGTATACAGAGAAAAAAAAACACACAAGGCTGAATATATAAATGCGTAAATTTAGTTAACTTTTTGACGACTAAACCAACCTCTTTCTAATCTAATAGGCTCTTCACTTTGTTACTTATCAGCGTTCCTTAAACAATATCGGAATATTGGACTCACTGCGTATTTTTTTTAATGTCCAGAGATTTTGTTTTAGTATCTTGGTTGGTTTTTACATCCTGTACTGTACAAAAATAAATGCATGTATTAGACAGATAAAAATAGATACAGAACTATATTTTAATGTATCTATTTAAAAAGCTTGTATATTCTTCCCATGTTTGCCTTTTAGCTTTATGGTTCTGTTTTTCACAGTTTACCATCTGATACTTCACTGAACGTTTAGTGGAAGAAACTTTATGGACGCATAAAAGTAAAAGCTAGGCTATTTCTTTTGGACTGGTTATCTAAATAGCAACTGGTACCTCCTAGAAAATTTCAAAAACTTCTATTTCAACACACATCTGTGAATATCTTTGTAAAATGTATTGTCTTCTTGTATGCGATCACTTTCATGATGTGTGGAGAAATACAGGTTTTCTTTTGTTTTACTATGTAGTTCAGTTTTCTACCTGAAAGCCCAATCCCCATTTGGGATATTTAGTTTCCATTTTGATATCCCAGATGGGGAATAATTTTAAGGTGAAGTCTGCTTTTTGAAGAAAAGAAGAATTCCACAGTCCGAACTTGATTCTTCAGCCATTTAAGCATAAAAAGACACATTGAAACCCTAAAATATTTTAAGGTAGTAGCTAGAGCTGTCAAATCCATGGTTGTCTTACTTTTCCTGGCTTCCTATAAAGAATTCTGCATCTCTGTCTTATGAGTCAACCCGTCTAGGGTCAAAATGTGAAGTAAGCTTTAGACTTTGTTAAAGCCAAGCTGTTACTTTAAAATTAAAGCTGTTGACTAAAACTTGCATTTTGTAATACTCACACATTTCACTTTTATTTCAGTGCAAATGCACATATAAAAGTAAAATTATAAGGTTTAATTTTTCACTTATATATACTGACATTGGCTTTTCCTCTTTCTGGGAGTTAGAAAACATGGTGTGGAGATTCAGGAATATCCATCTGCAAGGGGAAGTGGCTGTTATAGGAATTTGGCGTAAGGAGCCTTGAAACATGCTGATGAAAACCTGTTGTAGATGTTTATTGTTTCTTCACTTGCTTTAATTCTAACTCTGTCGTTAGCAGCCTTGGGGACACGCACACCTCTCTTCTTGCCTCAGAAGGGCTTTGTAGTGTTGGCTGTTACCTTAAAAATTCATCATTCTGCCCCGGGTGCTCATTAATGACCACTCAAAACCAGCACACAAGTGTCTCAAGTGGTGATTAGAGGACACGTGTGTGTTTTCATTTAATCCCCCTTGAGGACCTCTGATGCTGGGGAAATTGGGATTTATCCACTTCTCAGTGAAATATTGGGGAACACAAAATGCGATAATCGGTGCAACACGTAGTGATCATCCAACAAAAAAAAAAAATCTCAAGCCAAATATTCTTCTTGCTGGTGATGAGGAGTGAAGGGGCGCACAGAGATGCTTGAGTGAGGTGATACAAAACCTGGGGCCAAATTTCCCGCTCCCCTGAGCCGCACGGTGTGTGACAGCAGGAGCGTCCAAGGATGGTCTGGGCAGCGTGTGCTGTTTGTCAAAGCGAGCCCTGAATTAGCTGAAGACAGCTCCTTAGAAATCGCCTTATTATAATAGGAAATTGGCTTGCTATTTCACTAATTTTCTCTGACAAACTACTTTGTCTAATGAAAAGGATATGCTTTCTCAGTTACAGGGAAAGTATTAATAACTGTAATTGCCACTTATTAGCAATTTTACAAGATGCTGAGCACATAAGTACACTTTCTAAGTTTTAACAGTTTATAAAAAAGAACAGCATTAAAGATAATGTGATCACTACTAATAATTTTCTGGCTGGAAAACAAGATTTGTAATGAAATATTTGAACGTTTCACATATGGTTGCACAGTGATATGGAATGAGATCAACGGTATTAGTATTTTCAGGACAGAAAGAGAGAGAAGAGTTATTTGACGTAACTAAAAGCTCTCCTGTTTAAGGCTTTCTGCCTCCTCACCTGACTCAATGCTGGGACTTGCATGTTGCTTTAACACATTGCCGGGATGCTCCCTCACCCTCTGCCACTTAAATCTAAACAACAAGCTCTTCTTGATAGAGGCAGTTATACAGCCATAAACTGCATGTAGATGAGGTATGATCTTTTTAAAAGCAATTTGCCACACATTTTGCATGAACAATTTTTTAAGGCTGACTCCTTCAATAGTTGGTTTTTTTTTTATTTGGGGATACTCTGGTTTTATTTTGCACTACCAGGTATCTCTTTCTCAATGACAATTCTGTATCGTGCACACAAAACATAGGTTTTTTATAAAACTCTTTTATGACTTGGATAAGAATTCTCCTTTTGAAGTCCAAATGTCTGGTTGCTAATAAAACTATATGCCTTGGCGCTGAAAAAAGAGGATATGCTAATAGGGGTGTGTATGTATTTATACACACACTATATCTATATTATAATACCAAGCTCTATAGAACAATATCTTCAGTGGATGAACAGATTCTGATACAGATCTTTCCTAAATGGATTTGCCTTTGCAGTAACACCAGGCATGGAAAATGTCTCTAGAAAGTTACGAGCATGAAGAAGAAAGTGTTGTGATAGCCACTAAACTCTGCCTCACCTGCACCTACTGCCAGCGAAGCTGTATATCTCCTATCATGACCTATGATGGTTCAGACCCCTCAATTTATCCCCTATGGCCCATCAAGCACAATATTTATGTACACGAAGTTTTGTGGTCCTTTTAAACTGATAGGTCCTTGGTTGAGATATAGCACTTTGTTACCTCTTAGAGTCCTGTTGGAAGAATTGTCTCATTCAGACCATTTTGAATAGAGTACATAAGTACAATCCTTTACGGTCCTTGAGAACTGATAATGTGGGAAAGGATACTTTATGTCAAAATGTTATAGCTGTATTATCCTTATAGAAAAATATATTTTCCAACATTGATTCAAGCTGAAGAACGTTTCAGAAAATCTACTTACCCAATCAGATGAATAATTTATTTTGTACTGGCAGTGTTGCATTAACTTAGGGAATTTCAGAGGTGCATAAAGAAGGTAGGCAAGCAGTCCATGAAAGCTGAGTGCCTAATGAATTTAGCCATTCAAATGTCCAAAAGTATATTAATGGATTACTTATGAAAATCAGCAGTGCTAGTTGTACAGATTGATAATAAATTCTGTTTCATTACAGTGATCGGTATTCTAAGATTTAAAACTAAGACTGATTAAATTAAGTAAAATATGAATGTAAATTGTCATTTTGTGGATGGATACACCCTACTACATTAAATTTAGATTTTATATTTGCTCCACACTTTATTTTGCGGCTCATTTTTTATGACTGTTCATTCCTTCCACAGCACAGATTATAAATTCATCTGTATTTTAGTTCACGGTAGGCTTTGGATGTAACGGGTGGTGGGGAGATAAACTTTGTTTCTTTTTTTTTCCCATTTTCCTGTGTCAGTATTTTATACAAGGTCAATAACAAGCTTCAGTGTATTTACAATTACCAAGAGGATGGGATTTGTTATTGTGCACAGACGAATGTGCTGATGCTTCCATTATTTATGGAGAGGAGATAAAAATCGTGCAACGTACTGAGACAAAAGTAAGGTGTATGTTTTATATCTATATTTTTGATGAGTTCTCTTAATAGACATTGGGCAATGCATGGCTCTGTGACTGTGTAATGTAAATTTTTTCTTTGTAGTAAAGCTGTCAAAGCTTTGTGGGTTTTTTTATGACTCACGTTTATGCAACTTGGAAGAAAACATCTCACATCCTGTAGTATTTAAAACCAGAACTGATTGTTTTCAACTGCCTGCAGTCCAAAGGGGTATGTAAAAATGGGAGAAACTTATTCCCTTCATACCGAGGACATTTTTAGGAAACTTTTGCTTTGAGAATTGAATTTGTTATTAAAAAGGGGGCACCATTTTTTTAAAAAAGTCCCTGAAACATCCTTAAAATCCAGATTACTGAGGTCCTTTGTTCAGCTGGCAGTGCTTAATTATGTACTGAGCATTTGGGAATGGCTCTTGATGCCCCCCATTGTGCCCGGGGAAGGTGAGCCAGGAGAAGAGCAGAATCCAGTGTTATGCATGATTTTAGAGCATCCACCCTGTCAAGGGATGTGAAACAGCTGTGACTTGGGTCTCAATCTTTGTCTTGCAACCCCCATGGTTTTCAGCTGGCTCTTAAACTGATTTGAAAGTTTTGTCTCCAGTAGTCTGTAACACCTAGAAATGCCAGCACAACAGGCATAAATATCAGAGGAGTGTCTTTATCTCCTGTTTGTAGGCTGGCCTTACAGTCAGATCTAAGGCTCACAAAGAGTCATTATACAAAATAATCCTTTATAATTGGTGGAATGAGAGTTTTTTGGGTTTTTTTTTTCTTTTCCAGGAGAAACTCACAGCACCTGTCTTAGATTTGCATCTTGAATTGCTCTTGGGAGAGTCTCCTTCCCTTTTTCTGTGAGCTCAGGGGAAACAGAGGGTGCCTTGTCTCCTGTACATCATTGTGGCTGGAATTTGGGAGGTATGGATCCCTTCTTGTGCGTCTGTGTGATGAATAATTGTCCTTTGATCTGCAGCTTGTAAAGTAGTTAAGATCGGAAAATTTGTTATGCTGTGATTGCAGAGTTGGATGTTGTTACTTGAATATAGATCTTTCCCAGCATCAAGGATTTGTTACTGTACTTTTCTCCAGCTCTTATCACAAGTTGCTGATTAGACCCAAGCGATACTATTATTTTTGTCTTTATTATGATGTCTAATGGTAGAATGCAAATTGCCTGAAGTTTTCCTTGAGAATTTGTTTTTGCTTGAGAATTTTATATTAGCAACCTGTTTTAGATGAAACTTTTAAAGAGTAATTTTATTGACTTTTGCTTTGTGTTAAATTCACAACACTTCATTCATTCTCTAGCTAACTTGAACAGTGGAAACTAGGCTGACTCCCAGAACCACACAAAATTTTTATTAGACTGTAAACCATTCTTGAGTGTTATCTCTCACAGTGAAAGGTGGAAAAGGAAGAAACACCTTTCTTAAAGCAGAGAGAACATTTCTATAATTGAGCAGTGTCCTTTGTTGAGAGGCAGATGTGTTTTCTGTGGAGTATTTCTAAAGATCTTCAGAATAGCAGCATTTTTATAATCAGATAATAACCGCGTGTGTTGTCTAGAACAAAGCTGTTTATATGCCTTTTCTTTCTCTGATACCACTGATAGACATATGACAGTAATGATATTTGTTTTAATACTGATGAGCTATTGAAATCTTAACTTTCGCCCTCATCACATGTGCTTCAGATCTACATCAACTGCTAAATATCTTACACAGGAGGGATAGGATGGGTTCCTGGTCACATACTCAGCATTGTTTTGTGGGCACGTAAATGATTCCTGAGGGCATTTATGGCACCGTACCTATCCTTCCAGACCAGAAAACAATGAACACTTAAATACCTTGTTAGTAATTTCTATATTGTTCTGATGTTGATTTTGTTTTAGTTGAGATATGATGGGAGGTCTTTAGCTAGGTTCCCCTCAAAACATCCCTAGGATAAACGCTTGCTAAGGGACCAGATTGCCCAGAGTGGTAGTAGAAGCCCCATCCCTGGAAACATCCACGGCCAGGATGGACAGGGCTGTGAGCAACCTGATCTCGTTGAAGATGTCCCTGCTCATGGCAGGGGGTTGGACTGGATGGCCTTAAAGGTCCCTTCAACCCAAACGGTTTTGTGATTGTAAACCTTTACTTCCAGTAAAATTTCTATATTAATGTCGGTGCATCTAGGATAGAGATGTACTCATGCAAGGGGAAAAAGTTATGCTGATCTAAGTTCTGCATGAACCTCAAGGACCCGTTAGCCACTGTCAAGACTTGAATAAGATATCAAATCCAATGAGCTGAAAGGGAGAAAAAGGTTAGGGTGAGAAGGAGGTTGTGTGTTATAGCCTGATGGCAAAGCTTGGTGGGATGAGCATGGCTCGGACCTCAAGGGTGGTCCCAGGGCAGAGGGAACTTGCCCTGCGGCAGGGAGGAGGCACCGGGAGGGTTGGTAGTGCCAGGTCTCTCCTGCTTGCAAGGCGTATTTGAAGTTGAAGGTCACATCCAACTTACAGCTTTGGTTGAGGTACATCCTCCTGTTTATTTTAACCCACATAAACATTACACCTTTATTATAGGGACCTCAGTAATGTATTTGGAAAACTGCTGTTATTGCACTGCACTACTCCTCTATCCAGGGCATAGGGCACGTACTTCCTTACAGGAGTCATCACCAGTGACATTGCACAGTGAGAGATCTAAATTCTACCCTCAGTGAATATGAGCACAGTGAGGTTTCTGCGGAGAGCTTCATGGGTTTTTTATAGTTTTGTTTTATTCCGCTTTTTTTAGTGTTCAGGTGAGGTTGTGCAACTCTTTTATGTGGCCCAGCTCTTAACCAGGTAGCTAAAATATTCATGTGTTTTGTGGTGATGGTCTTGAGATGTAGAACCAAAAATAGATATGCCTTTTTTAGTCTGATTTATGTAAAATTAGATCTTGGTTTATAGCTTCTAAGATAAGGTTACATTTCCTTGTTCAGTGCAGTTTCCTGGAAGGAAGGTTAATTTTCATCAGTTGACTTTAAAACGCTGAATTTTTAATTTTTAAAAGCTCAGTAGGAAACTAATACCTGGCATATGCATTCAGCTTTTGCTGCCTGGACTCACTAGAGATATATGAAGAACTGAGGTATTCTTTTCCAGACCCCCTATATCCAGGTAGAAGATCGGATTTACACCAGATCTCTGGTATCTTTAAGGTTTACCAATGTTTTGCTGAGCTACAAGTAACAGCTGTAGAAAACACACATTCCAATGAGGTATTAAGCAGTGACTTATAAAGACATTCATTTTGGAATTAGGGGTTAATTCAATTCCATTTAAACTTAAAATATGTGAATGAAATATTTAAAACGGAATTAAATCAGGTTTGATTATTGTTTCTTAGGAATATATTCAGTGCATTATTCACAGGTTTAGATTTCTGACTACCATATAGCCATTATATATTATTTTTGTAATTATATATGAATGTAATCTACTCAGCACAACGTGTGCACTCGGTAATTATTTCAAATCTGTCTTTGGATGAATAGTAAGGAATGTAATAATAATGGGAAGAACATGAGTGTAGCTTAAGTTTTACAATTTGTTACTATCTTGTTATTTTTACTTTTACAAGTAGCAGTCTTATAATGGTACAGGGTAATTTCTCTCTGGTTCCCTGTAATCACAGGTAATTGGGGAGACTGTGCCATCGTCTCAAAGGCAGGATCTCACTACCACTTGAGTGCATAATTTTCTGCTTCATTTTCTGTGATCTGGAGGAAAGGGAATTTATTTGAGCTCTTCATACTTCTCCAACCTACTTTTCCTGCATCTCCATCTGAACAGAGATTTCCTGGTCCCCTGCAGCCTTTGGGGGTCCGCAGGAGCAAATCTGTTTTCAGAGCATGCCGTGTTCGGGGTCTTGTTGATCCAAACGGTTGTCAGAATGCCAATTGAGTTGAGGAAACATAATAAAAAGGCCAAACACAGTAATTCTGTGTTTATTTTTTAGAAATCAGTGTGATGGCTCTAAATTGTCCATATGCTTCAACGCTTCTGAACGGAAAGCAGAAAATGGAGGAAAGCAGCGAGGGGAGGGGAAAAGAACCAGAGATTATTTTTAATTGGGTGGCATGGCCTGAAGATGAAACCAATAATAATTATGCAAGCATTAAGCATTGCTAACTGTTTCAATCAGCATGTAAAAGGGATCTCAAAAGGAATATATCGCCACTGAAGTTGCATCAGTCGGAACCCAGCAGCTTCGTACCTGCAGCTGCTCTGTGGTTCTCCTTCCTCCTGCTGGCCATGCAGCGACTGCCACAGACAGACAAAAACGCTCCTAGAAATTTTATACATCAGTACATACAGCTTACCTTACAGGTACGGCAGCATCTGCCACCAGAGAATAAAGCAAGAAACTTAGGTCTAATAGAGGCATGTACTTCTAAAACTTTTGATTTCTTTTTCTCACAACATTTCTGGAGGGCTCGTTATTGCTCTGGATAAGGGATGGAGCGTTTTTATGTGCTGTTATATTTCGGATATGTATTGTAGACATTACCTTAAAAATAAGTTTCCCTAAGGTAAGTCTATCCATTAAACACAAATTTCAGGTGTGCACTTCTATAAAATTCCAAGTGAATACTCTAAGTATGGTAGCTTCATTTTCTTTCTTTATTTTTTTTTCTCTTGGTTCCATTTTGAGCCCGAACCTCAAGCTTCACTCGTTTAAAGACTGGGGATATGTGCTGAAAAACCCTCCCGAATTAATGTTTTTTTTCCTCTTACTGGAACATATTATGCTTAATTTTTCAAGGAAGAAGGAAGTTCTCTGTACTGGAAGTTTTTCTTTAATGTTAATAATTTTTCCTTACTTACCTGATAGTAAATGCACTTTAAGAGAGAATATTTTTGTGGCAAGATAGAGATGAAAACTAGTGTGACATAGAAAGCAACCCTCTTTTATAGAACTCTTAATAATTTTTCTTCCAAATATTTTTTGTAAGTCATAAGCACAGCCTCAAACTGTCAGCTGTACTTCTGTATGTATGTCATATTAAGACTTAAATGTAAAGTTCATTTTAAATACTGAGGGTCTTTCCATTAACTTTGATGGGTTTAAAATATGACATCCACTGCCAAATTTCTTCTGTAGCTATTTCTGGCAGTTTCTTCTTAAAGACCAGTTCTACTGTTGTCTATTCTCTATCTAGAATTATAATTAGTGATGGAAAATGCGTACAGAGTTTTCATTCACTGGGATAGCTTTGATTATAGAAGTAGCCCTCATAATCATACAGTCACAGGTTATTAATGGAATACCTGAGAAATGCGTGCAAAATACAGGTTATTTCAAGTGTGGTGCCATTCTCAAAATTCCTATTACCAGCTCATCATTTCTTTCATTAAGTTTGTTGGGGTTTTTGTCAGATTGAATTTCCAATCAGCCTTTGCACCTAGTGAATTATTTATCTGCAGCTTATATTTGGCAGGGTGATTCCTGTGTAAAGTTTAACCAGCTGGTATAGCATTCACTGGGAGCTTTACCTACGTTAATATAACCTAAAGCAGGCCAGTATCTCTCCAGAAAATGAATATGAAACACTTTCATAAATTTTTCATAGCAACAGTACCTTGTTCTTCATTAACTTTCTCCAGAATGCTGTAACTCTTTATTACGGTCAAAATTGTCTTGGTATTTTGAAAAGCTTTGGCCAGCACTAGAGATAGCAAAGCAGCATGATAACCAGAAATCAGATGTTTAAAATCTTTGTTGCTCTTCCATTTAATACAGTGAGGATTTGGTTGAAGGGTAAAGGTCAAGCTGAATTAAGTAGTGATCAATGATGGTGCAGAAAAGGTATAATGTGTACCTGCAATTAACCTAAATAAATAGTCAGGATAATAAATGAGAGACCCTTTTGACTTGGTAACAGCTCTGCTTCATGCTTAAAGAAAACAAACAAACGAACCACCTGAACCATCTGTAAATTACTCTTCAATATACAAATTGCTACCCATATTCTACTTTTGCAGAGCAGGGATGAAAAGGGCTGTTCAAGGACTGACAAAATTTTTATGCTTTTCACTCCAGGAAATTCTATTTATTATTAAAAGACATTTTCTTGTCAGCATTGCTGCAAAAGGAAAATAAGCTGCTTTGGAAAGCAAATATAGACTGTATTAAAGATCATTACAACTGTCTTGTACACAGCAAGGTTAGTGGCAAAGTGCAAGAGGTTATTAATGGATGCTTATAAAGCCTAAAAAATTAGCTATTCAGGCATTTCCTTGTCATAAGGAAAGCAAGCTCCTTAAATTTACAAAAGCAATTCCTCTAGTAAAATGACATTTTAGACCTGCCATCAGTTTTTGCCGGCTATTTTTCAAGCCTGTCGCTTTGTGCTGACTCAGACGCGTGCAGTGCTGCTGCTGCAGAGACGGCTCAAAATTCCTTGGCCTGAGTGGGTGGGATGGAAGAGTGGTGTTGTCCCAGGGATGTACATTCCTCAGTCGTGGTCAGGCAGATGCTATCTGGGACTGGAAGTGAAGTGTTGTCCTCCTGCATTGCTTTGTTGGGAAGGAGATGCCAGGCAAGCCCTGCAAATCCCACAGAGCATCCCATCAGCCCTGGGGGCAGCAAATAGTTGGGTACCGCTCTGCAGTAAACCCTTTACTGGTGAGTAAAGGTGGAATAACAACTTTGCAGATAAAAGTGGTTTTGGCTTTTTTTTTTTTTTTTCTTCTGCACCTTTATTACAGTATTTAAGTTCATGTGGATTCAGGAAAACAGGGAATTTATCATTGATCTAAAAAGTGGATTGAAATAAAATAAAGAATACTGCTACATTTTTTACTTCTTTTATTTCCCCAGCAACTTCATTGGCAGGCTCTGTAGGATCTTCAGGTGCATATATACTAATATTGCCATTAGAGCGATTTTAAATAATGTGTGCTCTAGAAATAACTCGGATATGTGGGTGTATAACCAGAAAATGTCTGTCCTGCAGTGCCGGATTTGCAAATGTTACAGCATGGTGATCAATCAAATTAAATCCTACAGTTAGATGACTGACTCGTCCATAAAGAAACTTGATAATTACAGTCTTGAAATCAATGGTACTGAAACCGGTCACATGCAGCAGCCGTGATTATACAGTATGAGGCTCCACCATCAGAAAAAAATGCCCCCTCCTCTGTCTCCCAGAAATAACAAGGAAGTTAACAGAATAAAATGCAGGAAAACTAATGAATCCTTATCAACCACTTATGAACCATTTTATCTCGTGCTCGCAAGGACAGCATCTCTCTCTCACAGTGTATTTGGTACTGCCAACGCAAATGGGCTGGAACTCCAGAGAGGAAAAAAAAGTGTTCTGAAGCATTGCAAGATATCTGAATTATTCATAGCTCAAGACATGTGTTCTGTGAATTGTTTGTTTTTTAATGCAGTTCAGAGATTCATAAACTGTCTTAAAATCCAGTGATTTCTTGGTATGTCAAAAGTAGTCTCAAACTTGGCCAAGAGCCTGCATTACTGGGCCTGGTAAAAAGCCTGGGTAAGATCATGGACATTTTGTCCAGGAAACAACCTGCAGGGAACAGAATAAAGGGAACAGAACAAGAAGAACCTTCTTTTAAACACCCATGAGCCAGCATTATGCTTTTACAGCATAAAAGCAACAATTTATGCTTTTAATTTATTCTGATTGTAGCTGATGGGTTCCAACGTAGCTTTTGGGTAAATCCTACCATGTTTCTAAGACTTTGGACTAAAAGAGAGAAAGACAGAAGAGAGATTATGATAGACATCTCAGTATATTGTAGGGCAGAGTGGCTGAGGAAAATACAGGGCTAGATTTGGATCAGAAGGAAAAGGGTTTGGTTTTTCGTAGCATTTCCACGTTGAAATAGGTTGGAACTGAAAAATACCTTAGACTGCTTGTTGGTGACTGCTGATGGAGGGGTTCCCAGGCAAGAGCCGTATATCTGCTTCTCATCGGTCTCTGGTCTGCTGGGGCCCTGGGGTTGCAGCCCTCTGGTGTTTGTACGGGGCAGGCTTCTCCATGGGGGAAGCTCTTCCCTCCCATTTGCCTCTTTGCTTTTAGCCTGACCTATTCCATAATAGGAATAAACTAATGGTGAGAAAGGAGTAATCTCCCGATAGTACATGGACAGACCTGTTGAGAGTACAGTCCTCTGAAACCCATATGACTGATGGGACTATTTAGCAGGACTCTTCTGCTGGTGCCCTGTCCACCTCTGGAGCACGCAGACCTGAGGACTAACCTTAACCTTTCCTCAGGCTCAACCCAAACTCTGGTCTAATTCAGATTTTATGGCAGCAGTGGGGCTCTGACACTGGAGGAGAAAGGGTGACAGCTGGGAACATGCCCACCTCGACTCAACTCCTGGGAACTGCAAAATGCCAAGTGCCATAATGCTCCTCTTCCAACTGCAGCATAGTCCCTAACATGGACCTGAACCTCTCATCCTTCTGAGAATACATCTGCAACCAGAAAGATAGAATGATTACTCCAAAGCTAATAATTTCAGCCCTTGTGGCTCTTCCCTATGACATGTAAAATGCTGCTGTTATTTTGCATCTGCAGCCTCTGGCTTTCACAACATCCCCCAGCAAACCCAAACCCTAGCTGTACCTTGAAACCTGGCTTCGTATAAAAATGCATGACTGCCAAAAAATAGAACAAAAAGAAAAATCCCTCAGTAGAGGAAAGCAATGCTATTTGTAAGAGAAAATATATTGAACTATATTGATCAATTGAGCAGTTGCACAATTCAGACTTCATTATCCAAAAGTTATGAAGAATGTCTAGTTTCCCTAATCCTCCCCCAAATCATAACCCTGAAGAGGAATCCGTGCCAGCCCAGGGCGTGCTGCTGCCTGGCAGGAGGGGATGGGAGAGGGGTGGCCGTGGCCACAGCCATCCGTGGGAACACGCCAAAGGGCACAGGTAATCCGGACCGGGAGTCCCCACTCCTGTACTGACAACATCGAGTCCTGTGTTGTTTCATAAAACATAGTCACATTTCAAGTCCCCATCCTATTTTTTGTGGTTTTCTCTTTTTTTAAATTTATCCGCTTTATTTCAGTTTTAAATTAACATGCAGGTGTTTTGGGACTTTCCTTTTTTCACTCCCTTGTGCAATGGGAGCCCTAGATGCTGCTGCGGTGTATATAAAGAATAGGAACTAGTAATAGGAAAGATTTAATAACTGTTTGCCTAGCTCGGGTAGGACAGGACGAGTGAAAAATGGAGGATAAAGGTAAAATGTAACGTATTTGATTTCCCAAGACTAATAAAGATAGAGGAAAGCTGTATCTTCCTCTTGATTTGTGCTGCTGGAGCAGCTCTACTGAGCTTGTTCCTGACGCTTTAAATTGAAATGCTGGGTAAACACAGGAATGAAATGCAGGCAGAAGATAAGATCTATGGGAAAAAAAGGGATCTTTTTTATCAAAAATAGGTGATTATCAGTCCTTCAGCTCCGCCTGAAGGAGCTCTTCTCTCCTGGCATCACTAGAGGGCACTCGGCAACTGCATTTTGCTATTTTGCCATCCATTTTAGGGACATTATATGTTTCCCTTCTTTAAAATAAAAGCCAACACACGGATTAAATACAAAGGTTTCTCAGGCATCACAACAGGATTTATTGCTGGAAAATAATTCTCAGTAGAAATGTAAAATAAATGTTGTGTATAAATAGTGCTGTAATACAGCACTTTGGGGAGCGAAGGAAGTTTTAATTCCAAATAACGAGTATTTATTTATGGCTGACGACAGACGGGATGCTCTGGAGTCATCCTTCCATGATGACTCCTTCCAAACACGTTTCTGGCTGAGCGGGGCTGGGAAGCCACTCCGAGCAGAATATTCTCCGGGCAGAAAAGTGGTGGTAGAAAAACAGTTTGCTGTCTGCTTTTTCCATGGGGAATGTGTGAAGGAAGGAGAGAAGAAGCAGGCGGGAGAGGGGCAGAGCTGCAGTGCTGTGTGCTCAGGAGAACTGCTCCCAGACAACAGCTCACGAACCAGCCCTTCACCTTCAGACACGAACCAGTTAAATATAAAACACTCTGGATAAGAAGCACAAAATTAACTTGCACCATATATATGCCATAAACATTTTCCCCTGAACCCAAGAAAAATGGGACCAAAGCTGCCTGGAAAAAGGCCTGATGTTCATCATATGGCTGAAGCTGTAAGGTTTTTTGATGAGTGGGGAGCTGTGCTGCTGGGCAGCTCGGACTCTGGCATCGTCTCTAGGGAAGTACATGAGAGATTAAGAAGGGACAGGACAGAGGCACCTGTAGGACTGTCTAGCATCATGCTGCTGAAGCAGCTGCCAAAGCAGAAATATTGTAGCAGTACTTTGCCTAGATTAGTCAATAAATTGTTCGGATGAATAAACAAATCTTGTTGAGATTGCCTTTTCAGGTATTTTTTGTTGTTGTTGACTTACAGGTGAATTACTTATTGCAAATGCAAGCTGAGCTACAGCCTTGTCTTGATCCCAGCTGTCCTCCTAAGTGGACATAAGTCCACTTCCACACCTATTTTCTGTCTAAGAAATTGAGACCAAACTGTTTGGAACTTCTCTTATCTCTCCTTCCATATGCCATAAGTTTAGTGGTGAGCTCTGTTATTTAAATTAAGCCCCTATGTTTTCACCAGAGGCTTTCCTAGTGCGAGACAACTGTCCTGGCATCCTCTGCCATCCTATTCGGAAGGGAAATCCTGAGCAATTAGGTGTGATCTGAGTGGTCCTTCCCTCTCCGCTGTCACCAGTAAACACTGTATGCTTGGCGGGCACAGGACTGCGAAATTGTCTCAGCTATTCAAGCCTGAGGTGGAGACCAAAAGCCAGATAGAGTGAATCTCCACAACAGCCTCTGAACTTGGCTGGGGGTGCTTATGGTGATGGCTGGTTGAGCCACAATGCTTTAAAGAAAAGTTGAAGGCATAAACCCAACATTTCTCATACTTACGGGATGTTTTCTTCTTAAGAAGTCCATCATTTGGCTGCTGCCAGAAGGGATTCTAATTTTTTTTTTTTTCCACACAAAAAGCTTATTTTAAGAGAAATACATTCTTCAGATGAGTGTATTATAAAAAGACAGGTACTCGGAGTAATCTTCAGAGGGTACTAAAAAAATACGTGTGCAAGCTCTGACCTCAGAAATGAGCATTACTGTTTTTCTTGCTTTGCTGTTCCTTTTACTTTCAAATCAATTGTAGTAAAAAGAAGTGGTTTCTCTTTTCAGAAAAGAAAGGGAAACTGGAAGATAATTCATGTTGAATTGTGAAAATGACATAGAATATTTTGTCCTTAAATCCTGTAAAACATAATCAATCTAAGGTAGTAAAGGGCTGCAACATTGTTTGAGATCTCAAATTTCTATTAAAATGCTGCTACTTCATCTTGTACCATCCTAAACCCCATGAAACTTTGATGTTCCGTACAGCTGCGGCATCATAGATAGATGAATATACAATAGATTTTGGAAGTAAAAGTTCAGGAAACAAAAAACTTGCTTGACAATGTATACCTGTGGTTCCTCTTCAGATCAACAATCACTGCGGCTACAGGTAGGAATCGCCAGTGCTGTGATGAGTTTGTTCAAATGAGGGCGCTTTATGCTAATGGAGGATGTCTCGCGTTGTTTGGGAAGAGAGCAAAAGGTCAGGCAAATGTTTGGGGACCCAAAAAAATTCAAAGTGCTTAGTCATTTTGTATTATTTCTGAGAGCGAAGGCATTCTTTCCTGGTTCTGTAGGTATTGTGTAGCAGAACATCAAACACGTGAACCAAAGGACAGAGCTGATGAAAACACGAAGGTAAAGAAATCAGGTGGTGAGCTGCCAAGGAAAATCTCATCCTTTTAAACCCACATTTCTATGACGGAGTTTTGCTATGATTTTTAACTGAATATAATGAGAAATAAAAGCCAAATATTTGAATTGGCCAGTGGAGCGTAGCATAAAAGGACTTGAATGAGAGGCTGTTGTAGTTCTGTTTTAAAAGAGATTTCTTTTTTGTAACAATGGGAAGCACTGGAGAAATATATATTGATGTGTGGGGGAGATTAATTCAGACAATTGTGGTTTTCTTGAGAAAGACTTCAATAAGAGATTGAAGGTGGGAAAATGAGGAAGATGAAAAAAGTCATTTGAAGGTTTATCCCTAAATTTGCATCCCTTGGTGTCTCTCAACATCAGAGATTGTATGTGCTCACCATGCAAAGTTCTTGAAATTTGGATTGTTGCATTTCATCCATGTTCTCAAAGTGTCTCTTGTGTGGCATGCAGTAATGCATCCGATCCTCAACTCTCTCCAGTTACACCTTTGTCAAAAGCTGGTTTTCCAGCCTGCTACAGCTAATAATCAATAAAGGAAGACAAATAATCTGATTTGGGAAAATGCCTTATGGAAAAATCTTATTTAGGGATCATGTGTCTGCCTCTTCTATGTGGGCTGTAGCTGCTAAAAATAACAAGATAGAAAACTAATGTCATAATACACTAATGAAGTTTTCTTTAGCTCTCCTAGGTATCTCGCCCAGGGAGCAATATATTCTCATGTTTGTCTTCCATTGACATAACTATAGGTTGAGGTCTCTAAATAGCTTTGATCGCAGCAGTTGTTACGTCAGGTATTATCTGGGTGCCTGAAGGTGCAATTTGACAACTTTGGTGGTAGCCATGGGAGCTAATGGAGATGGTCCCTGCCAGCCTGCCTCTGCTCGTACAAGGTAGATGCCCAAAAGGTAAACCTTCCTACTACCACTGTTGTCAGATAAACCGAGTGTTAGATTGATTTAATAACTGCTGTGGAAAACCCAGCCATCCTACTGCTTTAAATACAACCTACAAGTGTTGAATGCCTTCAGTAATCAGATAGTTGCGACTGTGGTACCTGCGTGCAGATTTAAGGAGCCTGACTTTAGGTATACAGCCTTCAAGACTTTGACAGTTTTGGATGAGTAATGGTGGATAATTTAAAGGAATGTTTGCAATTGCTATAATCTTCTCATTATATCGTGTTTTGCATTGCCACAGCAACAAATTCCAGGGTGACTGCAGTGATAGCAGCAATGAACTAGCTCAGAATAACATCTCCTAATAAAGATCAGAGAAATGAAGAAGACAATTACTTCTCTTTTTTTTTTTTTTTCTGCATCATGGCATGATGTGAAAATTCATAGTAATTTCCTTGCATAGAAGTCAAATCCAATCAATACATCTGAAATGCAGTCCCAGCATCTACAGGTTTCAGGGTTAATTTTTTCAGCTCTGAGATTCAAACAGCCTTGCTTTTTAATTGTGTTACGTATTTCAGTATGCAAAATGCTGTATTTAAATAGGAACCGTATTATTTCATTATTCAAGTTAATTAAGGTTGGTAATTAAATGTTACAACTAATGTATTATGTATTTTACCTTTTACTTTCATTAAGAGTGATTTTTAAGTACAGCATATATGAATTATTTTAGAGTCCAAATCAGCTTTTCTAACTCTGTGTCTGTATTGTCCAACTCCCCACCCCTCAGGTATTTCCAACTTTGACACAAGAATCAGATCAAGCATTTGTGTAAACCAATGAGAGTTCAGAAATTTCCAGTTACTTATTTCAGCAATGGTGTTTTAATCCAGCATTTTAGTTCCACCCTTTTCAGTTGCCTAATATACTGTGAGCAAATTCTCTCCAATGACTTACCCATATTTACTAATCCCTCCCATAATAATCCTTTTAAATGCTACTGATTTCTGTTTGGGGTTTGTTTTTTTTTTTATTGGATCTTTTGTTTGGGTTTTTTTTTTGGCAATTACCTGATTTTTCTTGTAGACAAACTGTTAAGAGTGTAACAGCTGTCTTCTCTGAGAAAGGAGAGGTCCACGTCTAAAGCCATTCTTTACTTAAAATATAAAGGAGTTTCTGTGTACGAATATATTTTTTACTCAATATTTTAGGGCAGTTGCAAGCTTTCTGGGGCTTTTGTCTACCTTGTCATGCCATCACTGAGGCTGGGCAAGTAAACAAATTGGTATGAGATGTGATTTTAAAGTGGCACTTTTGTACACCACACCATTAAAATTGTTCGGCCTTGTAATGCTATGATGGTACGGTGAGATATTTGTCAATAATGGGCTGGAGAAGTTGTTTTTCAGAGCGTGAGCCCATGGTTAGCACGGGGGACAGTGACCCCGTGTTTCTGTGCATGTGTTGTGACGTGTTGTTGTTTTAAAACAGCATTGCAGTGAGTTACGGAGAAATCCCAATGGAAACATGTTGCTACAGTGCCATCGTGTCGCCCTGGGAAGAGTAGGTAGCTTTGGATTCATCTGTTTCTTAATGTCTTTTGTCTTCCTCAGCTGTTTGAGCAAGGAGACTGACCACAAGAGCAACGTTTCAGGCAGGTTTGTGCCTCCGGTGTCTCTTTGGCCCTTGCTAACAACCAGGTAAAGTTTAGTAACTTCCAGCCAGACCAAAGGTCTCCATGGCTTGTTTTCAAGTTGTTTTCTTGAAAAAATACAAAATTGGAACTATGAAATATTGCAAAGATTCCTTGTGTTATATCTCGTATGTAGGACAGTGAAATTCCTTCACTATAGAAATTAGTAATGCTTAAATTTATTAAAAAAACCTTCAAAGATCAAATTTAGGTTGGGATGGGGGAGTTGCATTGAATGAGAAACAGTCCCTGGATCCAGCATGATAACATAAATATCTCCTGAAGTTTTCTCCTAGGATTTTCCTGCTCTAACACAAAACTCTTCCATTTCCTTAGTGGCCATTATACAACTGCCAGTAAACCGGTCTTTGGCACATGGCATTTATAACGCATTTCAGGAGGAACATAGGAAGGCCGGGTGCTTTAATAAAAGAAATCTTTGTAGATGTTGTAAGACAGGTTTCAATGCACTTCACCGTGCAGTGTATCACGGCAAACATGCTCTCCTTTTTTGCCGACAAGGATGTTTGCTTTGCATTGTACGACTATCACCCCCTCGGCTGACAGAGCCGTTGTGGCAGTATGGTGCCTATCCAAGTTTTGAGGCTGGAAAGTCAGGCTGTTCTCTTCTGCATGAATCGAGTTTCTGTTTGAGTTTTGGCCCACTGCAAAGTTGGCTGCTCATTTTACTAACGCAAACCCAGAATACTAAGCAGGTAATTAATTTATGTTCTTTGCCAAGAGTCAAAAGGCAGTGTTCACCAGGCGTTGAAGACCGGCAACGATTTTCACGAAAACAAGATTTAAAAAAATGTATAACTAATACGTTACTAGAATTTGTATGCAAACAATGTGGGCTGAATTACTCTGATAGTCACATTTTATTTTATTAGTGCCTTTTTTTTTTCTATTTGCTTACTCAAAACGTTCTTTGTGGATGCAGTTTCATTAATGGGTTACGAAGCGCTCAAATGAGGTCAGGATGTCTGGTTTACTTGTACTAGAGCAGTTTCTTTCTTGCAAGTGGAAGAGAGTGAGGCAAGCGGCATTGGGAGAAGTAATCGGAGATGTAATGAATGACCTGTGTGTTTTCTTACTACCAATAACAGGAAGATGAACCAAATCATTCTAGATTGCCCAAAAAAAAACTTCTTAGCCTAATCCTGACTATTTGGTCTTGGTTGTATTTTTCTGTTGCGAGGCTTTTGAAGGAAAGCAGAGAGGAGAGGGTTCCTGTCCAGGCAGCTGTTCAGAGGACTGCTCCCATTTACTGTGGGGCTGCTCAGAAAGTCATGAAAAAAGGTAAACAAGTGCCAGTCAAAAAGAGGGACATTTTAAAGAGATCCAGGCTCACTGGCCAGTATGTGAAGCCCCTGGGATTAGAGCAGGCCTGCTTGAGATAGGTGATGAGGGGAAACCTCAGGCTGACTCAGGCCAATGTGTTAAGATGAAGTTGTTATTTTGTTATCCCAAGCAAAAGAGTGAATTGGACACCTGAAGAGGTGCTAATAAAGAAAAATGACCTTGTTACATGACCAGAGTTTGTAAATGAATGTCTCTAGTCCTCTGAAATGGAGAATTGATGACCCCAGGCTGAGAGAGGACTTCTTGTCCAAGACACAATATTGAAAAGACAATTATTGATTTCATGGAAAGAAACTCAGCCATTTGGTTTGATTCCTCCCTGAACTGTTTGTTTGTTTTTTCTAATGAAGTACCCCAAAGATCTGCCGGCTTCTCCCTATCTGAGTTGTTATACAGCCACCAGGCATATGGGATTTAAAAGGATAAAGGAGAATTGGAATTCCTAGATCTGTGATGTGCCCAACTTTCTGCAGTGTTTGCCTTAGTTGAGAGAGAGGAGCTGACAAGACAAAGCCTCTTGGAAGCACAAATGTTCTAAGAGAGCCTGTACAAGATGTAGTTTTTACAGAAAAGTCAAAACTAAGAGAACTCATACTAATTTTTTTTCTTAACTTAGATTACAGGATGCTGGCTTTTGAGGATGTGTTTCTTTGTGCTTAACACACAGGATTATTTTGACATCCATCAAAATGTATGTGCATATTTTCAGTACCATATTTTTATCAAAAATAGTTTGGCTGTAGTAGTCATCTGTAGGCACCCTGGCACAAAACTCCAGCCAAAAAGGAAGGCAAAAGAGCTGCTATGAAGCAGCAAGGAAGTAGCAATCCAGCACAATGTGTTCAGTAAGCACCTTCCTTACAGCACAGAAGAAACTAAGAGACAAGCTGGGTTTGTCTTCACTTTTTAAAGTACCAAATGCTGCGAGAACTTGGCAGCTGTTTTCTATTTCACATTGGTCCTTTTCTGAACTATATGTGCACTAAAGTTAATTTGCCTTTATTAAAAAATGAATTTGCCTTAATAAAAAGAAAATAGTTGTCTTAAAACCTCACTAAATATCTGATGGAATATATAAACTGAATTATGCCCAGTATTGGTCTGATCTTGTGAATATATACTCATGTCCAGTCACTTAAAATGCATATAATTGACTATAGAAGTGCCAAGCACACTTCTGGAAGACAGATTAATGATCTGATGAAGTGACCAAGCACTCAGTGGCTTTTGGCTGATAAATCATTTCAACTCATTCGTAAATTTAATTATGGTCATTTGAACTGCTGTTTATTGTTGTCCCATTCTAGAAATGAAAGCAATCAAAACATTAACTCGAATGCATAACAGAAAGTTATTGTATCCACAACCTTATAGTTCCTGTATGAGCAATGTCAGCAGTTAAATCGGGAGAGATTTGGCTTTTGGAGGATAGAAGTTTCAGGTTTTCCACAGAACTTTTGATTTTGATGGACTGTTAGTTTTGGGGGGGGGATCCTAAACTTTCTACTCTCTTTCTCTGCACACAGAGTGATCTTCTTGTTGTAAGATTATGCAAAAATACCCAAATGAGGAAGGGAATAAAAGCACCTGGAGGGGCTGTGAGAAATGGCTTCACTCTGGAGCTGCAAGCCCTGCAGCTGCACTGATGTCCCACAGCAGGTCTCCAACTAAAGCAGTTGCTGTCTGGCTGTTCGGATATGAATTTGGAAATATTCCTCTAATATTATTCTTCATCTGTAGACTGAGAAATTTTGCACTGGAATTGGTAGATAATCAGTTTTATCCCAGAAATACTAATTCATACTCAAAGCCCCCAAACAAATAGATTTTTTTTGTCTTCCCGCTGGAAATCGCTTTTATCTTCTGAGCAGCGCGGAGCTGGTGGCAGGTTTGGCTCCTCCCTGGGGAGGACCTGCCTGTGCTGGTGAGACAAAAATCCTCCTTCCTTTCCCCATTTCTTTGTTTGTCTTTGGGAAAATTGCCTGCCTGTTTAATTTCCCTACTTTCTTTCTGCTAATCTCCACCTTGTAGGAACTTGTTAAGAAGTTCAGAGGAATGACGGAGGTTTACACCAGCAGTGTAAACCAAACAGCCTCTTCCTTTTGTACGGTCTAAATAGTAAATGAGATTAAATATGGTGGGTGGCGAGAAGCCAGAGGCAGCTTGGGATGCTCCGCTTCCCGCGGATCACTGCCTCTTTAGAACACCTCCTCATTGCCCCTTCGGTGCATTGCTGACCTTGCTTGACCATCCTTCATCCAACCGCTCGGTGAATCAGGCATTCGATGGTTCTGTCCCCTTTTTTTTGGTTTTTAGTAGGAAAATCGCAGTAATCGCTGCGGCGAAGTGAGACTATCCCACCCAAAAACCGCACCGGCGCTGCCAAAACCCCCCCGTGAAGCGAGCAAACGTTACGTAATTCTCCTGGCGGTTTGGGGGGGTTGTTTGTTTTTTATGGGGCTAACTCAGATGCCAGTAGAGCCCGTAGGAGGCTTTCCACTGACTTAATTCACTCTCGGAGCAGGCCTAGGAGCCTCTTGCCTGTTAGTCAAGGACTTCCTGATGGCTCCTGATATCTCTATACAGCCGGTGCCAGTCGCCTTCAGCCGCCCCAGCTCTCTTTTGTGTTTGTGCGGTGGACTCGGGTGAACCACTGCCGTGTCGCTGCACTGTCCCTCGCCTCTACACGCAGGCGGGAGATGGGTTTTTCCTCCACCGTCCTTCCCTGAGTGCGTTTGTCCCTTGGCAGGGTATCCGCTTATTGAGCGCGTCTCCGCAGGCGTCCGAGGGAAAGCAAACACTGAACTTCGGCAGCAACTCTTCAAAATCTCTACCAATTATATAACGTTTAACTTCCTATCTTCATATTCTTTTCAAAGTTGATGTTTATATACATAAATAAGCAAAATAGGCCACAAAGAGCTCTTGAGCCTTACTGCGTCTCCTTCCAGCTGCATCCAGGAGATGGCCGTGAGGTTTGGAGGGCACCAAGGAGACCACGTTGGGAGGGGAGGGAGGACGCTGGGAGAGAAGGGGTCTGGTGACCAGACCTTGCGTTGGGTTTAGCTGATGATGTCTACACATTAAATCATGTACTGCTTTGCATAACGTTCTGCTGAATATGGTTTAATAGTACTTGCATCAGTAATCTGCACTTAGCACATTGGTCCTGGTCATGTAAACATTATCTCTGGTCCTTCGTAGGTCCACAAAGAGATACCTTCATGTGCATGCTGAATCCCACTAAAGTTAATGTGCTGAAGCGAAGGATTACAATTTACAATTGAATATTTGATGAGGGGGGGGGAAAAAATCTCAAGTATCAGGATGGACTAAAATAAAGAAGGACGGATAGGAATGAGAGGCTGTCTGTCTCCTTTTCTCTTGCTTAGGGCCGTCTTTCATGGCTTCTCTTAAACAGACTACTATTAATTTCTGCTGTAAGCAGGGGGAGGAGCTGTAAAGAGCGTGGCTTTTGCTAAAATGTCATTGCAAGCTGTTACTATTAAGCAAGCCTGGAGGAGGAATGAGGGGAAACAACGCAGTGGTGTGCGAGGCACTGCAATGCTTTTGTTCTGTGCCAGCGCAGCTTTCGGAGCCAGAGCAGAATTTTAGCCGTGCTGCAGTGACATTTGTAAATGAGAACATGGCAAGACCCTTAGTTTGGCCAGAATAAAATGCTCTTTTTAAGGGTGGGGGAAAAGAAGAAGAAAAAAAATAAAAGGGTCTGGCTTGATGAAAAAGGGGAATCAGTCCAGGGGAAAAAAAAAATACAAAGGTTTAAGAAGCAAAACAGAATTGAGAAGGAGCACGCATGGCAAAAAGAGTAATCAACAGGAGAAAGGGTCTTGCAGAGGCAGAGTGCATAGGGCTGGGAGGGAAAGGACAGTGTAGAGGAGGGAAAGGCTTCTGGAATGGCACAGGGGCTTAGAAAGCTAAAATGAAAACAAAAGGCCAAGGGGGGATATTCAAATGGATAAGAGGAAGAATGAATGGCTATAAGGCATCTCAAGAATGCATGTTGCAGTCTCTGAACTAAAGATCTTTTTAAATTTGTTTGTTATTAATTTTATCCTACATTCTGTTTTTGCCATTTGATGAGAAAATGCTATGTGGAAAATACAACCCCCGTTTCAGGGAGCTGACATTTTTCCCTCGAATTTCATGGCTCTGGAACACTGCTTAACGTTTCCTTTCATTGCACTGAGAAGGTGACAGATTGATTGTGGGCATCTTTGACCCCCAGCTTGTGCACAAGGTCTCTCTGTGCTATAGCAAGTGCCAATCGTAAAATATATAAGCAAATTTTTTAAAATGCAGGCGTTTGTTTAAAGAACAGGAGGAGCAGCCCCCCTGTCCCAGCACGAACCCAGTGCAGTGGCTGGTCCCATCTCGCCGGAGACAGAACTGGGAGCAGAGATGGGCTCTCGCCTTTGTTTTCTCCTTTTCAGCTCTTGCCTAATGAGGCACCAGCTATTTGTGAGCGCTGAACTGCTCAGGCAGAGCTTGAAATGTGCCGCAGAACTGACTCTTGTACGTAGCGGGTGTCGGTAAGGCGTGGAAAAGGCTATAGAGGAATGCCAGCACATCCATCCTGGAGGGCAGGGTAAAACTATCCCATTAGAAATAACCCCTAAGCTTTACTAGATTCCACATCAAGGAGGGAAACACCTGAGGCTTCATTTATCTTTGCTCTCAGAGGGGATTTGCAGTCTCTGTTCCCATCAGCGGAGCTCTGCCAGATGAGGCGTTCGCCCTGTGGGTACGGCGGAGAGGAACCGTTTAACCGTCCATGAAATGACGGAGAGAGTCTCTGCGAGACTCCCTGTTCCAGCCGTTCGTGGGCAGCCCCGACTCCTGGGTCCTGCCGTGCTGCTGGGCCACAGCACGCGGCTTTGGGGCACCCTGGGCAACCCCCATCCCTTCTGCATCCTTCCAGGCAGGTTGTGCTGCAATGGAGGCTGGAAATTTGGGCAGAAATGGAGTCTTTGGAATTATTATTTTTTTCCGTCTTAATGAGGATTAGAAAACATGTCTTCTGACACTAAACCTTAAAATCAAAGGCTTTGACTGTCAGTATAATTATAGCCTAAATTGATTATTAAGTTATTGCATTTTTGTCGGATTGTGCTTTGACGTTTCCTTACAAGAGCTGAACACGCCATAGCTCTGCGCTGGCCAGGGCTTTGGTAACCAGCACCTCAGAGATTCACACATTCACCCAACAATACAGTGATTTCATTAAATAGGGGGTTTAAGTAAACCTCCAAACTGAAATTCATCTGTTCTAACATCAGATTCGTGCAAAAATGGGACACATGGAAAACGGCACATGAGACTGGGCTATTAAGAATAATTAATAGTAAATTTAATTGACAATTACTTAGCAAGAGTGATATTCGGCTTTAAAAGGCCATCTATATTTATGGTGCTATATAGTACAATAAAAAATAACAATCTGTTTTACTGAGATGAACATAAAGTGGTAACAAATGCAAATGTTGGGTTCCTTTCATCTGCAGGCAGCGCGCTGTCGCCGAGCGGTGCAGGTGGAGGATGGCTGGCACACACACGTTAATCAGAACTTCAGAAGGCACCTTCTAATTGTTTCTGCATCAGTACCGGCTGGATTTTAATCCTGTTAGGAAAAGAGGCAATAGCTTTTAGACTTGGTGTTATTTACATGTGAAAGATTCATCTGTCCATGTTAACGGGCTGCGGAGCGCAATCACTTTTCTGTAGGCAGGTGACTCATATGGGCCATCTATATATATACATGGATATTATTTCCCCATTACTCTGTGATGCTTTTGAGTATTTTCTATGTTGCTTCCTGCATATAGTTTGTATGAGATCAGTGTTTAATCTCCTCTGTTCCCATGTTTGCACTATTACTCCTGATAACCTACCTTCTCCAGCGCATCCCTTTCTTACCCTTTCTCTATTTTCCCCACTCTGTGAAGCCTTTAGATACGGGTATAAAGGAAAGGACACCGAGATGAACAAAATAACTAAAGAATATGTAATGGAATGAATTAAAAAAAAAAAAAAACAACAACTAAGCCCCATAAGGAATCAGTGACTAATGAGTAGGACGTACCATGCAGTATGTCATTCATTTAGCCCTCTCTGTAGAGGGTAGTACCAGATGGTGCCCTGAGGGACTTGGATGTTCCCCTCCATGCTCTAACAGTACTAAAGAGGTGAGATGAGAAAAGGAGATGAGATAGATAACACCAATCTGCCCAGCAGAAAAATGATTATGATTACATAACTAATGACCCAGGGAATTAGACAATATCAAAAATAGGAAGAATGCCAATTTGTGCTGTGACACGTCTGAGCAGTGAAAGCAATATAAGGATGATATAAGAATAGTGTATTTGAATGTATAGCGGTTAAGAAAGAAAGGGGGGTTCCTTATAAAGCGTTCAAAAATATTCTGTTCACTTGACTGCGATTTCTCTGGATGTTGGCTGATAAAACTCTGCTATTGTGTGTCACTGGAATAATTCTAACTAGGATGCGCACTTAAATGTTCTCATTTTGCAGTATTTAGCTCGGCTGGGAACTTGTTAGAATCTGACTTCCCTACAGTTACGTTACACGATTTCCCTGTTGAACGCAGTAGTAACAGGATTGAGACCTTAGCGCTGCTGCTGAGGAAAAGCAGCTTGTGCCTTGTCTGTAGAGAAACTGTCAAATTGGTTCTTACTTCGCTTTTTCCGACACAGTTTAATGCTGAGGGTCCTGTTCCTGCAGGCTTTATGGCATTGGGGAATAGCTGGAGGACTGTGTGTCGTGGAGGTGTCTCTGGTGTAGGACCAGGCAGAGGTCTTGGTCGCAGATCTTAGGAAAGGATGGGGTCATGGCACCACAGGCAACAGACATATTCCACGCTGGAATATTTTGGGAGAGGAATATTGTATGAAATTTGAAGTTGCTCAGAAAAAGGCTTTGTTTAACTGATTTCCCTCCCACAGTTGTTATATTTTTTTATTATTATTTTTTTAATGTTTGGGAAAGGATTGCAAGCTCTTTCTGTGTCTGCTGTAACATCCTGATTGCTAGTGTCTAAATACGTGTCTACCAGATGCTTTGATTTCTAAAGCTAACTGTTGTGCAGCCCTACAGCACAGGTAGCTTAGACGCCTGGCTATAAAATGCGGAGCAGTCCAAAATGATATAAAATGCAGCTTTTTACCATCTGTTGGAAAATGTTAATGAGCTGGTGATCTCATTCCGTATTTTAGACAGGTGTCCACATCCTCAAAAATGTGACGAGAAATGACATCTTTGTTGACAGTCTCATCAGATTAATTGGACTTCAGGACTGAGCTAATTCTCACATCAAGAGGCTTGAGAACATACTGTCGGAGCTGTGTGAAGAACCTTGAACTCCTGTTTCTTGTGCTGTCGCCAGATCATAACAGCTTTGATGGGCTGGATTAGGAAATCAATATACACACATTGACATGCTAATCCCTTCAGGGACCCTCATTAAATAACATTCAGATAAAGGGGCCACAACAGTACGCGTGGAATCAATGGCTGCAGCAGAGTGTTAGATTTTGTTTGGTTTGTTTCTTTCAAACAATTTAACATAAAAGCATACAAAACATTAAAAAATATGTATTGTGCTCTCAAAAGCACGAAATCTGGCATTAAAATGGACCTCAAGCATTAAAAGTATGAAAAGGGGTCAGGTTTTGGGGGTACGTACTCATTAATGTGAAGAAACTCCTAGGAGTGAAAGGGATCTGCTGGGTCACGAGTTCAGTTCTCTGCTGTAGGAGATATCCATGCCATGTAATACCGTCCATAAAGTGATCAAGCACCGTTTTAAAACTAATTAGAATTTTTCTCCTCTTGGGACCCCGCTCTGTAACCTTTCTCCAATAATGGCTAGAGTCCTTCATCTAATTTATGAATTTATTCCTGGCTAATTTGTATTATTTTTTTCCTCTTAAAAATCCTTTTTACTTGTTCACGTGGTGTGTTTACAAGCAGGGACATCTACTCTCAGTTTTTGCTCTGTGAGGGTGAACTGGCAAAACTGGGTGAATATTGTCTCATTAAAGCATTCCCGTCCCTTGTTCATCACAGTAGTCCTTTTTTGCACCTGTTTCTGTAGGAGCTCACTCTTCCTGAACATCGGTGACGCCACCTCGTTTGTGCTCCACGTGACATGTCACTGTCTTACTTCACCGTCTTCAATTCCTTGCCTTGTACAAAGCATACTCATTTTTAAAGGTCTGCCATAAAACAAGAGCTGAAAGGTCAGACCTTTCCAATAGAAGGCACCATCTAAACCCAGGGTTTTAGGCGAAGTGCACTGATGCCCGCTGAGGCAGGGAATCCGGGATCCACCGTCTCCGCGAGGTTCTGCAGGTCAAACCTTCCAGTCTTGCTTCAGGACGGCAGATGTTTCTCCAAGGAGGCTGGAGAAGCTCCAGGCAGGAGGAGGCTGAAATCCTGCCAGTACAAGTGTTTTGTTAGCGCTACATTCGCCCGAGGCATTCTGATTGCAGCGAACCAATGTTTACCGCTGAGGTGGGAGGGGGTGGAAATAAATCACTGAAATATTCTGGGTAAACTCCGATTTATATTTTACTCTTTGGACTTGATTTTCATTGTGTTAGGAGTTGCTGACCCCATATTTAAATGAATGGCGCTACCTCAGGTTTATACCGTTCTAGAATTTGCAGCAGAGATTCAAGTCATTGTTAATGGTGAAATATTTTGAAAGAGGAAAATGCAGCATCGTATTTTCAGATGGGATATTTTAACCCCTCCAAACACACTGTTTTTTTCCTGCCCATTTATATGGAAACGACAGTGTGTGTGATGCTGAGTGTATCAGTTTTACTCCATAAGTTAAATATAATAGTTGTTTTTTTTTTTTTAGTATATCTGTGGAGAAAGATAGTTCTCATACAGCTCACCTGAAGTACCTGAGGTCCTTGAATATGCGGGGTTTTGGAGGTTTTGAAGGCTGCTGACCAAAAAGCCCCGGTGGGCTGCTGTTAGGTAGGTGTGTTCGTTGTTCTTATCTAAGGTATTACTTCCTATTGGATAATGACTACTGCAAGTCCCAGCTAAATGGGAAAATAGGATTTAAGATGTTTTGGGAATCAAGCAGAAAAGGGAAGGACATCAAAAAGTCTTGAATGTCTTCATTCTAGTTCTTTACCCAGCCTCACGTTTATGATTATTAATATGTGAACAGCCAAGAAGACTTCTGTGGCATAGCTTTCCATTCTTCTGTGTATGTTGAAATTAAAATGTTGTGATGACTAATTATTATAACTATTGACTATTAAAAATAAAAATCTCGCCTATTTAGAAAAAAGGCAGAGTATTCCAACACATGAAACCCCCAGATGTAAAAGTGAAACAGAGTCGTGATGTTTATTTCTTGGTGGCATGTGCAAAGAAGCTGCGTTGCTCTTTGTAGCTGACTTCTGTGGTGAGGACAAAATAAGATCTCTTTAATTAAGTAAAAATAAGAGTACTTTAATTCTTTTCTTCCTTGATTGCTAATGTAACCTTGTTTTACAGCATCATGATTCACTGCACTTTTCACAAAAAAAGGGAATGCTATATTGGGGTTTTTTTTAAATATATATAACCCTTTTTTTAGTTTCCCAGATTATTATAACCAGTCAAAGACAAACTTTCACACTAAGTTTATATTTTATCCCAGTCCACATGGTAATGTGTTTTTTAAAACTGAGGAAAATAAAACAACTCAGTAGTTTCTAGATTCTGGAATAGAAATGACATACTTCTTTTTATATACTCAAATGGAGTCATGTACTCAAGGGGTGAATGAACCAAAAAACAAAAATGTGTCTTTTCAAAAGAATTCCAACAAGACACTTAAAAACAGAACATATAAAATAGTGTTTCACATTTTTAGGAGAGTCCATGAAAAAAAGTTGGTCTTGAATTAAAGTTTCTCAGGATAAAAAGGGACAGACTCTTCATAATCACGTATTTATGGGTTTAATTATAATAAATTTACCATGTATTCTGAATTTTTTTTGTTACCAGACTGTGGGTTTAACAAGTACACTTATTTTAAGCCAGCTGTCTACCTTGGGCAGATTTACCTATTCCTTCAATGGTGAATATTATGTTAATTAACGGAGTTGCTCCAAGTGTCTCACATTTGTAATTCCAGCAGCGTTCTTAGTGAACATGATTTGATAGAAAAAGGCTTTTTGACTGTGAGAAATGCCCCCAAATAAGCGAGACTTTCTTTTCTGAAACTGTGTGAACTGGAGATGAAGAAATGTACAGGCAGCAGGACCGCGGGGTTGTTATGTTGCACTTTGTGGGATAGGATGTGGACTTTGTTCCTGCCTTTAATAGTCCGCACTTAAATCAGGCAAATTGCTTGCTTTCTTTTTAATCCCATTTAAACTTTGCCAGTGCAACTCAACCACGCTGTGAATGATGGAAATCAGAATATCTTTGCACCATGTCTAGCAAATGGGAACCGGTGTCAGACAAGGTGCGATGATGGTAATGTATAATGCAGGGAGAAGAAGAAAGAGAGAAATAGTGTCAGGATTCCAAGAAGAGTTAAAAAGAGATAATCGTGAGGTTTTTGGCAGTCAGCCCCAGGCCCCCGGTTAACAGGACCATGTCACGTACAGCGGAGTATGTGGCTCTATCTGTTCATGTAAGTGTTGGTCAGTATCCTGCGACTGAGGGCTGCATCCAGCCCCGCAGCTTGAGCCAGGCACTGAAAGGCTCTTCTCAGGTAGAAGAACGTTCTCATCCCTCCAGGATGCCAATTGTTCCTGTTTCATGGGATTGCGTTATCAATTTTGACTTCAAATAAACATCTTACAGAGTTTTCCCAACTGTAAATTATAATTTTTTTTCCTTCATTTGATCTCTCCACTCCTCCTTGATCCTCAAAGTAGGCATCACATGACTCCATTTAATTGATTACTTTGCTGTTATCTGTTTCATCTAGCATTATTAGCAAGTGCCTTCTTATCTCATTTTGGAAGGTTTGTTAACAGAGAGATCAGCTGGATCAATATCCACATAATAGAGATGCTAATTGCTTTGTCTACAGCTATGTTAACTTTTAGTCCTCCTTGCCAATCTTGCACGCCGCCATAGTGTGAACTCTTGATAGACTCTCAAAATATGCTGTGTATTTTAACTCACTTTGCTGCTGTATATCATATGCGTACAATTTAACCTCAACTGAGACAGTCCCTAGAGTTTGGGAGAAAATTGAAGTTTCTGGGTGCTTTTCCGATATAAATAACAGGTTTGATCTGCTGTTGTCTTACATCTTGAGATATCGATGTGTTGGCAGAATGTTGTATAGAAAAATGGGTGATCCATCTTCTACTCTGTGGTTCTGCCCACTCCATTTATACAGGTTTCACAAAATTGTTTTTGTAGGGCAAATGTGGTTAAATCATTCTTGATGGTAAATTGTCTTATGCTAGGGTTTGGGAGAACCTTATTTCAATAAATAGGTAGAAATTCACACTTGTTTTCAACCTGATTTAAACTAAAATATTAGAACCTTCCTGCATGAATTATGTTTGAGTTAAGTAATTTTTTCAAAGTATATCTTAAATATAGTTCAGGTAAAGTGGAGGAGGAAAATTGTTCATAAAGTTTCTAGCATGCCATGTAAATAATAGTTCACTGTTGTCATCAGCGAGGAGCATTAATTTATGAAAGAGGTAGAATATTTTATTTATTTATCATTTTATAAGGAGAGATTTGTATGTGGTGAGATAGAATATTTGGTCATGAAAAATAGCAGATTATTTCAGGTACAGGTGACAGGATGACAGATGGTATAGAGCAAGTTGTGTGAATATTAATGCAGATGCAGGGAAAGGAGTAGGGAAAGTTGAAGGGGGAGTCTGGAGGAAGAGGAATAGGGATGTGGGCCAGGTCAAGAGCGTGGCAGCTTGTACGTGTAGTGACAGAAATGTTTTTAATGTGTTGAATAGTAAGTCACTAGTGAAATCCAATAAGAGGTGATAGAACCGTAGGAGAAGAATGTGACCAGTTTGTCAGCTCATGGGCTTTGATTAATTCTCTTCTTTTTATCTAAATGTCTCCCCTTTCACACTAGTTGCAAACTCATCCGTAAGAAATTTAATTCTGAAGTAAGAGAAGCATTGTGTTCTGTTAAAAAGAATGGATCAACTGATTATACTACAAATCTTGTAGAAAATAACAGAAATCTCTATTTTAACTTGAAATATTGCAGTGTTATCTTGATACACTTTGGGATGGTAGCTTTGATTGTGAAATGCCTATACTTTGATCTTGCCTTCTCGTAACAAACCTGCGATCACCGAGTAAATATGAACACAGGGAATACTGTCTTTGCTATTTCAGTTTGTGTTACATTTAAACAACTTACCTTTGTCTTGGCACAGAAAAACAGCTAGCTTTTAAAGAGGGCAGAGAAAGCCTCAGCATTAGCTTTCCTCCCTTTCCTCATTTTCTCAAGCCTTAGGTTTGAATAGAAATGTGTAAATAATTGGTCCATGAAAGGTAGGAGGCACTTACTGACAATCACACGTAAGCAGCCTTTCTTTCAAGGTCAGATCTGGAGAACCAAAGAGATCTCCTGTGAAGTTTGTTATTTATCTGCTCCAACATTGTTCTCTCTACTCTCTTTTTTTTTTTTTTTTCCCTTTTTGTGCTGCTGTAGGAAAATGGCAGACCTTATTTTATAACTGAATGTGTGTTTCTGTGTATTTGTGCCGCACTGAGCTTGTGTACGCTGGAGACAGCATTGAAGGCAATGATCCATTTGGTAGACTACCACAAAATCCATATAAAACACTCCTTGTACTTGTAAATTATACTTGTTTCTTTTTTTTTTTTTTTAATCTATGCTGAATAAATCGCACAGACACAAAGTGTCATTAAATGCTCCTCTTGTACAACTTACCATTTTAACATGTCCAAATTTCAATATTAACATCGTATTCCTTTGTGAATTGAGCTTTTATACATTACATTCCATTTTAGTCTAATAGTTATTATTATGCTGCTCATACTTTAGCTTCAGAGCTAATTATAGTCTTTGGCTACCTCCTTCTGGAATACAGATACTGATATATATTAATAACACGTACCTTGCTCTCCAGCCAGCACTTATTTCACAAGGATGCTGTGATTTTGTCCTCTTATACTGACTAAAATGTCCCAATTCTTTTTGCATTATCATTTTCCCGTAGTGAAAAGCATTATCTACTAGAAATCTCTGCAAATAGAGATCCCTCCCTCCCCCCATAGTTAGAAATCCCTTAATACAGCCATGTACTGTCAGCTCGCACATAATGAAAATGTCAATAGTCCTCAGATTGGAACAGTTAAGGTACTGAAACAGATGTAGCCCAATACAAAATAAATCTACTGAGCAGATGAAGAGGGAGATGGCTTCGTCACACATTCATTAAAAAAAATAATAAAAACAACCCTCAGACCTAAATTAACCACAAAATCCTGCTCGCAAGAGCACGTTGCAAACAACGCAAAGCGATAGACGCCGGCCCAGAAAAGTCGCGTTCAGTGCGATGCTGCAGCTTGGATCCAGAAGGATCAAAGGGAATGAGAACTTAGTGCCTGCTCCCTGCTGACGGGAGAGCAAAGGTTGTAATTCCCATTTCATTTCTCAGTTCTCCTGACCAGGACACAGGAAAGAATCATAATTTTTTTCAGCCTTCACCTTTCTAAATCCTTTGACGGCAGGATACAAGTTAGAGAAGTTCTGATGCTAATTACAGACACAATTCTAGTAGAGCAGCTATGAAATGTTCAGATAAAACCATTATTGAAACCGTAGGTACCACTTTTCTCAGTGTGTATCCCTGGAAAACCTAAGTTTGTCCTTTCATATGGCATTTGTGCTTTTGGATTAGCTTCTTCACATCTGGTTCTGTATCAAGAGACAAGGTCAACCTCTGAATCTGCTTGGGAAATTTAATATCTTTTAACCAATGTTTTGTATTTTCATTATTTTCCTCTCAGGTCTTTGTAGATCAATGGGAGGAATACACAATTGGTTAATGCCTGCAACATAATCACAAAATTATCTGAAAACTACTGTTTAATAACCAGTGGAAAAATAGCTCCCATTAAAGTGAGTGACCAAAAGGTCACAGACATCCTTGGATTTATGAACAGGCTAGTATTCACACAGTTTATGCAATTTAGAAATTTCAGGGAATAGAGAGACGACTCAGAGAATGGTAAAGTGGTTAGAAAATGTGTCTGCCAGTGGGAGACTGCAGGTGCAAAGTGAATATTAACAATTCATGGAATCAGTCTCTGCTTTTCCCTATGAGAACCCAAATCTGGATAATCAGCTACTTTCAAAAGTTACCGTAAGATGCTCATACAAAAAATAAACAACAACAAAAAAAAAAGTCATCATCTAAATAGTCATGGCAATTAACCATTTCAACAACTGAATATTTTTTTGTGGATTTTCTCTCCATGGCAATCATTTTATAGAAAATTAATCCACCTCCTGCAAGGTCTGTTTTAGCTCAAGCAAGGATTCATTTAAAAGACTTCCAGAGCCGGTATTAGCCTGGGAGGTAAAATTAATGACTAGTATAGACGTCACGAGGGTTTCTAAACTACTTGTAGTCCTGTAGAATTTAATGGTATTCATGCATATAGTTCAGGTCTTTCTGGAAAGACATCCTTTAAATTCGATAGTGTCTGAATAAAATTGTGTAAGAGACATTGCTCGTACGTGTGTTTGGAGCACACATGTTTTCTACTTGACAGAACATAGCTGTGATCCGTAAGGAGCTTCTAAAACAAACATATCTCAGTCTCACGTCTTTGCATGTACTCAAAATGAAAAGGGAATGCTAATCCCATTTTTCCATATATCCATCACTTCCTAGCTTGTTTTGCCTGCACGCAGACTGAGAACATGATTTTCCTCAACATTTCCTCCCTGAAATGACTGAAATCTATAGACTCTTTATATTTACCTTCTCGATGGCTGTTTCATTCCACATTCTATAGTATATTTTCCTTTGAAATTGCTTTTAATTCAAAATTCTAATAATTCTATTTATGCGGCGACCGCTTTGTTTCCCTATGAGCTACGTGGTGTTGATATCCTGCAAGGGTGTTTAGGAAAGACGCAGGCAATACCTCTATTAATGTGAGATAATCCGATTAATGACTGAAAAAGAAATAAGTATTTTGTTCAAAAGATAACAATTGAAAGACAAGTAATGCCATAAAGAAGTGTAACAGCATTGGGGAGGTTTTCTTGTTCTCTAGAAATTCTCATCTTATTGAAGAGTATTTACAGGACTTCTGGATAGCAGTAAGATTAAGTGCCTATACCATCAAATATTTCAGCTCTTTGGATGGTATATTGTACTCATGAGTGACATTCTTGTAAATTAGTCTTTGCCAGATGCTTTGTCTTGTGGCCTAAATTGCTGTAAAACCCATTAAGATATATTATACGCATAAAAGGGACAAAGTAGTTGCAGAATCATTGCTGTAAGGGATTATGTGTTACTTGATTGTTACCCATTAAACAAAAAGAATTTCATCATCCCACTTGAATCTTACTTTAGATGCTTGTGTTTGAATCCGTAATGAAGATTAAAGGCCATAGTCGCAATCTGACAACGTAATTTCTCCTGTCTTATATTATTGTTCATTAAATACTGGTTATTCCTCTGTGTTTCTGTAAAAAGGTACATGGAGACCCTGAAGTATTTACACTGAAGTTTTAAATCACACATATCCGGGCAAAAGGGCAGCTGTTAGGAATGAGGGTCCTTGGCTGTGTCCCTGACCCCCAGGCATTGTCCCTGCCCCTGCCTTCACCCACGGGGCTGTGCCATCATCTCCCCAGTGAAATACAATCCAGGCGAGGCAGATCGGAGCTTATTTATTAACAGATCAAAATGATGGCGAATCTACTCGGAGAGACAAGGCTCCAGCTTGGCATGCGTTATATGCCCATCGCTACTTTGCAAGCCCTGGCTGGCCGGCTGGTGTAGGTTGGAATTTTTTAGAAATCACTGGGACTTAGATGTTCTCCGGAGAGCTGAGTCAGACAGTAACACTCCAACACTGCTGGCCCTGGGCTTGCGTGGCGTAAAAGTGTAACCCAGCAACAATATGACTTTAGCACATTTAGCACATGTATCCAGTCTTTTTCTTTTTTTTTTTTTTTTTTTAAAATTTTTGTTTATTTGTCTACTTGGTACAGAATTCAATAATACGAACAACATTTAAGAGTAATTTTCAAAAATATTTCCCAGCATATTTTCTGCGCATATCAGCTTTCTTCCCTGGAAAGCTGCACTACTTATTTCCTGTTACATTCTGGTTTTGAGTCTTGGTTCAGACTTAAAAAATCCAATAAGTCTAGGAGAAGAGTGCATTTAGCCTGCCTGTGATTCATTTACCTCCGTTTTCCTTCAATTGGTTTCTTTTCCATTGAAAATCTGCAGTTTCCTTCCTTAAAATCTTTGACACTGATGGCTTAGCTCTGAAGACTGTCTCTGGGAACTGACAGGATTTGGTGTTTGCAGGTATTTCAAAATATCTTTCTTGTTCATGTGAGCAGTTGCCGAACATCTCACCAAACGTTTCTGAGTCGCCACTAAGTTGGCTGAGCTCCCGCGAGGGGGGATGTGTCGAGGAGATGAAGGACTGGACAGTCCCAGGCTATTTCTGCTACGAGCCAGGTCACTTCCTTCAGTAAAAAAGAGCTTGCGAAAACTGACAGGCTCAGATATAACTTGTTCTGCAGACTCCCTGTTTCTCATCTGTTTCTGGGAGTGCAGAAGGCTGTATTTCCTTGCCCCTGAAGGATGGTTGAGCTCTCCTAACCTCCATGTGCCGTCTCTGGCTCCTGCTGATGAGGTTCTTGAGTTCCTGGATAATGCAAGTGAGAAGGATTCAGCTTGACTAAAAGGCACAGGGTCAGATATCAGATAGTGTCAGCCTGGCACAACTGNCAGCTTAAAAGTCACAGGGTCAGATATCCGATAGTGTCAGCCTGGCACAACTGGTTGCTTTTTACTCTCTCTTTTCTGGTCAGGCTGAAATGCAGATACTGTGTTTAGCACCCTGGCTCTGTATAGCATCATGTGGTGTGTTGTGGGAGGATGAGAACTTCCTTTGCCTTTCCCTGTGGCTCACTTTTCCATGACTAAATTTTCATCCTCTCTACATTATTTTTTTCAACAGAAAAGCGGTAACAGCACGCTCACGGGGGTACCCGTGGAGCTGGGACTGTAGGTCAGTGCCAGTGTCACACGTGCATCCTTGGAAATGCAGCCTCAGCAGCGTGTGAGCAGGAGTTGTGCTGGCCTCGTGTTGCCACAAATGGTAAGCAGATGCTATGAAGAGAATGTAGATTGAATCACTTTCCTGGCCTGTCAGGTAGAAAGCAGACAATACCTCAGGGCTTTATTGTTATTCTGTTTATCTAAAAACAATATACTAGGAAACGCAGCCTGTGTCTGCTGTAACCCACCTCCTTTCAAGTTCAGCCTCAGATCTCTGCTGCTTTGGGGAGACAATGGGAGTGCGGGGATTGGTTTTAATATTAATTTATAATCCCAACGTGGTTTCTTTTCAAATAGAAAGCTGCTCCTTATGCTGAAAGATGCTGAAATGCACACAGGGCTCAGAAAACAAGCTGGTGTCTGGTTTAGGCTTGGAGACTGGAAAAAATTTGAGAAATGATGACTGTGTACATCTCCCAATTCTTTTTTTTTTGTCGTGTAAGTCCCTTAAAAGATTAGATGTCGGAGTGATTTCATGCTGTGTAATATCATGTCATTGGCAGGGTTTCTTTGGTAATAGAATTCGGATTTTACCAAGCAGGCAGTTGCTAAATCAAGCTGCATGAAAAGCCAGGTTTTAGGTCTTATAATTGTGACACTTCAATGAGAAGGTTTAAAACTCTTGTTAAAGGTAGTGCTGCTGCCTGGAAGTGTCTCTCAAGCTACAAAGGCGTCGGAGAGAACTGCCAGTGGAGGAAAAATACCTTAGAAATAAAATGTGGTTACTTAGTATTTAAACCAACTATATCTATAAGCAGCAGGGTACAATCTTTCCCTCACACGTGAATAATCAGGAGGAAACACCGGGACTACTTTTTCTTTTGACTACCTATTAAAAATCAACTTTACCAATACAAATGTAACCTTCTTTGACTAATCCTTTGTGGACTTTATACAAAAGTAAATTTTAACTCAATGTTTGGGTGCTTTACTATAAGTTCCATTTTAGGGCAAAATATATTTCACTTCAGATGAATTTTCAAAAAGCTTGAGAAGTTTACAGAACATGGACATAAATTACATTTTTTGTAATTTGATGTTAATAGCACCTTTATTGAAGCAGTGGTGAGATCATTACAGTTTTTCACTACTATTCTTGGTTACACTGATTAAAAGCAAATAAAAGCTTTACAATGCTCACAAAAATTTTGCAATGCTCACAAATGAGGAGCAGAGGTTATTTGTGCGTGTGCTGAGGACAGTCATTAGACAGAGATCCCAAACGTGGTTCCAGTTGGAAACAGAGAACGAAAATTTCACCAAGAAAATATTTGTTTCTACCATTTTGGGGGAGATGGAGTTTAGTCACATTCTCTAACAGGGGAAAAAAAAAAAACAACAAAAAAAAACCCAAAAAAGGCTCCAAGCTGAACGTGACAGGGTTTGAAATATTATAGAGATTAAATAGATGTGTGATATACTTGGACAGGACAAGTAGATTCGTGGTGTTGTTGAGCCACTTTGCGTGGCAGAAATGCTGCCTGACGTTCTTTTTACTTATGGACTTGAAGCTTCTAGACTCTGCACGTTTAGATTGTTTAGATTTGTGTATATGTTCTTTGTATAAATATCTCTTAGGGATCCCCAAAGCCTCAGCCTTCTGTTTCACGCATACGTGAACTCACTCCTTCTCATTAGTTAACAGCGTGGGCTGATTTGGTGTTGGTTTGCTGATGCTGTTCAGCTCCACATCGCCTGTATTCGGTTAGTTCCTGGCTCAGTACAGGCTGTTCAGTGCCCCGGACAGGGGCTCGGTGGCACTGCCCACAGCCAGAGCCCCACAGAGGGCATCTCTGCTGGCAGCGGTGCCTCTTCGCATCCTCCCGCTGCGGATTTGAAGCAGGAAGCCTCACAGAAAAAAAGGTCTAGAAGATTCCCATATCCAGGAACACCTACACTGTTTTATTTTCATGTGATGTTGCTTGGGTTAAAGAATCATAGAGTTGTTTTGGTTGGAAGAGACGTTTAAGATCACTGAGTCCAACCGTCAAACAGTGACAAAACCACCACTAAATCATGTCCCCCAGGACCACATCTACCATCGCCAGGGACGGTGACTCAACCACTTCCCTGGGCAGCCTGTCCCAATGCTTGATAACCCTTTTGGTTGAGAAATTTTTCCTAATATCCAATTTAAACCTCCCCTGGAACAACTTGAGGCCGTTTCCTCTTGTCCTATTGCCTGTTCCTTGTGCAAACAGACTGACCCCCCCTGACTCCCCCCTCCTTTGAGGGAGTTGCAGAGAGCGAGAAGGTCTCCCCTCAGCCCCCTTTCCTCCAGGCTGAACCCCCCCAGCTCCCTCAGCCGCTCCTCACAGCACTTGTGCTCCAGAGCCCTCACCAGCTCCATTGCCCTTCTCTGGACACGCTCCAGCACCCCATTGTCCCTCCTGTAGTGAGGGGCCCAAAACTGGACACGGTACTCAATGAAGCAGTTCTGTGACCTTTTCTAGTGATGCGTGACTTTTCCCTGGAGGTAGTTTTCTTTTTAATTTCTTATCATATCCTGCAGATAGTCATATGGGCTTTCAAGAGTATAGTGCAGGTGTTTTCTTACATTCCTGCAGAGCGTATGCACTGAGCCAGTTATTGTCCTACAAGGCAAATGCACGTGACCGTACTTATTTTTATACTCTGCAAATGAAACAGTTGAAATTACTGGGACTGGTTGTTTAAGTTGAAATCATTCATTAATCCTTGGAAGACTGGTCCTTAAATATTTATGTAGTGGGCTGAAACAGAGGTTTTCTAGCATATAAAATAACACTTATGGAATGATGGCCTGCAACCTCTGCCCTCACTTGAGCAGACAAGTTGAAGAGAGGTAGGCAAAAATCTGAGAGACAGAACAATTCTTCTGACTTGGTAAAAATTATGCTGACCAGGGCAATAACAGTATAGTTGAATCTCCTGACGCAGGACCCCTCTTCACCAGCCTGGCCAGGGGATGTGTGGAAATGGGATGGAGCCTGGGCAGTTTTCAGGAGGCTGGAGAACAAGTAAGTGCAGAGCTGTGGCAGGTTTGGGTGATAAATAAAAAGCTACTAAAATACTGTTTTTCCTCTTTCATCCAAGATTGCCCTTCCCCTTCCACAATAATTTCTGAGGGACTCTGTTGGCTTAGTAGATGAACTTCTCAGCAGATGAACTTCTTGTTCTCTCTTAAAGTCTTTGCAGCCCTTTGCTGGGAAGGGGGGATGAGAACCGAGGGAGACTGTGGTTCATTTGAGGTGCCCTCAATGGGCACTTACAATTAACAACTGAATGCATCAGTTGCTTTAAATAGCCTGACTACAGTCATTCATAAGAATAACAAAAGGCGGTGGACTGATTAACATTTGGTGGAGTTTGAATGTTGAACTTTTTTCAGATTTATGGGGGCGAGTTAGGAAGTCTTTCTCTCTCCCCCACACACATCTGTTTACAAGTCGGGGACGGCTATTTAGGAAGAGTGACACGAGATTTGGCCTGGACTGCTCAGTCCAGTAAGCTTTTGACTGTTTTAACTGCTTTTATTTGTAACTGAATTATCAAAGTGAAAGGAGCAGAAAGCAGCAGCACTCGATGTGGGGACTTGCTGGTATCACTTTCTGGGGTAAAATCAGTTTGAAGGAATTGGTCCATATTTACAACTGCTGAGCCATGGGGCACGGCATTGAATAGAGTACAGTGAAGGCAAATCTCAATTTTAAATGAGTTCATACAAGACAGAAAGGTTTAATTTAGTGGGAGAACGCGGTTAACAAACTTGCCCTATTCACTTGTGTGCAATCTCTGGATTAGATGGACTTCATGTGTGACTAAATATTCATATGTGAACGGCAATGGGCTGAATTCGGAATCCCAGCCCAAAAATGTAACTACATCTGAGCGCTCTCTGAAAATTTGAATTAAGTAGGAAATGCAGCCGTGCACTTGTTTACAAATCAAACTACACATAAATAAATAAATAAATGTTAAAAATTACATTTTGATGAGAGAGTTCCTTTTAACAAGGTCTGTGAACAAGTTTGGGGATTGTGTTGCTACGTTTTCAGCAATGAAAATGTTCATGAACTGAGGCAATTTTTGAGCATGACCATTTATTTCAAATGAATGGATTAAAAATGCTTTAGGAAAGCAGAAGGTGTGGATTTAAATGCGGAATGCAGGAATTGCTGCTGTGAAATCTGTAATTCAATCTTGGTTTATCAACTTAAGCAAAAGATGGATTTCTGGTAATGGATTGTCAGTTTCAAACTGCACTGTATCTTTTTGTAATAAGCACAAGTAGATTCTTGTCGAATCAGCATGCAATATTTTTCTACATAAATGTTTTTCCTTTTAATATTCTGTACTGGTGCCTGTAAGTTTTAACAAGAGACTGCATTTTGTGAGGATATTTGCTCACTTCACCCAACATGACTTGAGAAGCACTGGAGGTAAAGTGTTTTTACATTTAAAATTATCCAGTTTCAGTTGAAATCTTCCTTATTTATGCAGGGAAGATGCTTATCATAATTTATTCAGTGATTTCTTTTTTTGTACCTGAAGACAGGCCTTGCAAGTCAGAGGTTATAACCCTGGAAACAGAAGCCAGTAATTACACCTGCCAGCATTTCCCTCTGGCCACTGGTACAATTACCCATCAAGGATAATTGACAACTAGCTAATAGGATAAGCTTTTGTTTGTTTGGGTTGGTTTTTGTGTGTTTTCCCCCTACTTAGCAACGGGAAGTCTATTAACTGGGGAGGCTCCATCAGGAATGTGCTCATGGGCACATAAGGACAGTACTTTAAGCAACCTGAAAGAGAGAAACATTTTTAAGGAGCGAGGAGGAAGAAATAAATGTCTTTCATCTTATCTTTGACATTAAAATTCCCAAACCGCTGGCTGCTCTAGTGCTGCACATGCCTGGAGCTGCTCCCAAAGGAGCAGGCATCCATATGGCCTCCACCTGAGCCGGATGGGCTGAGGTGGGCAACAGGTCTTCTCAGGGGCCAGCTCAACAAGCCACGGTGTTTTCTCTCAAGGTGGCAACAGCAGTAGTTGTATCTCATACACCACCACCATGGTGAGACCCCCTACCCAATGCCTTGCTCTGAGAAGCATCGACTCATATACACAGAGTTCAGGGATGAAGAGGAGCATCCGTTACCTTTTTTTCCAAAAGCAGTGGTTCATTCACAGCTTGTTTGGAGCAAGCAGAGCTCACAGCTCGTGGTTGTAACAGAGAAGGTTGCAAGGCCAGAAAACCAAAGTCAGAGAGAGAGATAAATCACAGCTCAGGGCGCTCACTGACATGGGGAATCTGGAAAGCCAGCTCCAGCATCACCGTCCAGGGTCAGAGTCTACACCCCATTGCTGACTAGTAATGCGCTCTCTGGTGTGTGCTAGATCCCTGCTGGGCAGAGAGGGAAAGGGAATGTGGATCTTCCACTTCTTGAGGCCATCAAACTATGAAATAGGTTGGATCCATACCAATTTCTCTGAATTTGTCAACCTCTGAAGATGAAACTGGAACCAGAATTACAAACGAAAGGGATATCTTTCTCAATCAGAGCATGGCATGAGTTTGGTCTGTGTTTAGTGTTTGCTGATGGCTGACTCTTAAAAAAAACCCCCTTGATCAGCCTATATTTTGCCAAATGCCTGATTACTTTCATGAACTTTCACTTCTAGAGCCTACCTCTGGCTGCTGGCACCACAGTGAAAGTGCCGGCATCCTTCATCTACCCCCAGCTGCATTTGCTCGAGTGTAGCAGCGCTCTCCAGATCTACTTCAGGACTCTCTTAAGCGGCACATTTCTCCTGCGCCTGTTGCCTGGTGATTACAGTGTTGTTCCATTGTAATGTTTCCAACACAGCTAGATGTCTGTATCTCAAGGTATGTTTAAATATCTGAAGGGATATTATTAACTCATATTATTTGTATTTAAAATAAGCAAACCCATTAATCCAAATTACCTGCTGGTTTCCTGCTGAATTTAGTTTTCAGAACAAATCCCGTTACCTTTTAAAAAGCACAAAAATTGGGTTCTGAATAGCTTCTGTTATAAAAAATTAGAACTATGAATAAGGATGTTTTAAACTCTTTAAACCCTCTGCATGCTGCCAGCTTACCTATTGTGCCTTTAATTTAAAAGGAATGTTAAAATGAATGCAAACGCTGAAAATTATGGCTCTGCGTGGAATACTAATATGCAATATTTGAATGTTTCTTACATTTTAAAATTCCCCAGACTCTCATTCCTCCAAGTTCCTGTTATGGCACTTGTGAGGACATTTTGCAGTTATGAGTGAGAAACAAAAGCTAGGAGGATCTCACCAGGGATGCTCCATGTGACTTTGAGAACCTCATGTAATTTCAGGATTTATCATATTAAAATCAATACTTCTTCCCTTAATATTAAGGGAGACTGTATGAACTGTTAGTCCATCAAGAATGCGACAGCATTTTATTTAATATGTCCCTCTCTATGTCCTGATTCACATCGCCAGTGAAAAGGGCATTTCTTCTACAGCCAACTCCTAAAACCAGAAAGACAAACGTGGTTCTTTCGTATTTGGGTATCATAGCCCGTTGTCAATATTTTACCATTGGAATTCAATTGCCAGTCCTACCAACAACACACAAACTAGAAAGAAGTGCATCCCTCTCTTCTGGAGAGGGCATCGAGGAGCCAAGGAGTCAAAGTGGGCACATCTTCATGCCTTTCACTAGGTGACAGATGAGTCCTGAAGTGGTGAAGATGAAGACAAGTCAGGATCAGACTATAGCTATATTCACGTGGTTATAAAATGCCTGGACAGCATTGCCCAGAGACCATAGAGTGAGAATTTTCAGAATAACTTGGGACTTGTGTTCAAGGCCAGATTTTCCACTGTTTCTTCCACCTTAGGTGACTGTTGGCTACTGTGCTTTTCCCTATGTATCACAGACAGCTTGTGTGTTTTAAGAGTTTTTTATGGACAGAGCTTTTCTAAAAATTGATGTCTCCAAAATTACCTCCTGAAATATCTTTAGTCACGTGCAAAAAATAATCCTTTTGAATTGTTAATATCAATTTCCCATATCCTATATCTGGTGTGTAGGTAGGCAAGG
>VXBO01007135.1:3469004-3495871 GCA_013400135.1 Rhinoptilus africanus
TTTTTGTTTGGGGGGTGGGTTTGGGGGGGGTTTTTTTGGGGGGGTGGGGGGGGGTTTGTTTGTTTTTTTGTTTTTTTTTTTTTTTTCCATTGAACCAAGCTTGTGATGTGTAGCAAAAGCAGCATAGATAAAATGTGTTTGAATTCTGCAGTACTTCATTGTGAGTAAATGAATAGCATGAAAGAATAGCACAGAAACCAGTGAACCTGAGGTAGACTTGAACTTTCTGGACTTCTTTTGTTGTGTATTTCTTTTCATTACCATGGAAGGCATCTTACTGTTGGCGTACGCTCCTGCAGTCATAATAACCACCCTGAATAGGCTCCGTCACAGCGCTTGAGTGGAGTCAGACCTTTGTTAACACTGGAAGAAAAATATTCATAGAATTAGACAAGGATAAGGAATCTTCCTTCCCAAGAGTGAAGAAAGCAGGAGGGGAGTGCCAGCCCTGGGAGATGCCTAGTGTTGGGGCACAATAATTCAGGGAGTTAGCAAGTCTCCTTCACCACTGACACCCAACAGGTCTTCTCCAGCTGTTCTTCTCTTTCCAATCAGCTCAAAAAGGGTGAGGGATCATAGCAAATGTCCTCTTTTCATCTTGCTGTAATTCCCCTTGGCAGACCAAGCATATCTACGGGCTCAGATATTCTGGTACTTTGGTAAACAGTAATGCAATAGATAGCAATAAATTTGCCCTGCCTTGAAATCTTATTTCAAAACATGGTATGGTCTACCATTTCAGTAATTACGTGGAAATTATTATATTCTCCTGGGGAAAAAGAAAACAACAGCCAGGCTAACTAAGAAAATTGACAGTATAACATATAATGTAAAATAATTTTTTTTTCAAAAGTCCTGTTCAAGCAAATCTTAATGCATAATTCAGAAGAGCATCACATTCAGACCAATTACACAACTGGTGTGCGTTTCAAGAGGAAAACACACAAAATGGTTCCTATTTGTAAATCTTAGTAAAACCTGGAATGGACATGAGCTGATTTTCAGTTTTGCCGTAAAATAAGGGACCCACAGTCACATGGCCTTGAATTTTTTGGTTGGAATGTTCCATTGCCAGAGGGAAAAAAGAAAAGCTAAACAGCCTGTTCAATTAAAATCAATGGAAATTTTCCCAGTGACTTCAATGAAACCTAGCATGGGCACAAGATCTGTGAAGATGACTGGAAACGGTCTGTGGAGAATTTTAAGGCAGGCAGCTTTGAACTGGGTATGAAATAAAGGGGAAACCAGTACAAGTGTCAGCCAGTGGGGCTGCGATAAGCAAATGTGCAAAGGCTTCCTCTGATAGCACTGGAATTAGCTGCAATTAAGTATGATTTTGATGAGGAACACATTGCATTTCCAGTTCATCACAGCGAGAAACATTTGTGTAAAATGACAGCTGCAGCTAACTGTTTATGAGTCTCCGCAGGCGCTTCCTGAAGTTGGTGAGCTGGTTTATTTGCTTGTACAAAGCCAGCGGAAAAATCAAGCCTCCAACAATGGGAAGAAATTGGGACAAACTAGAGCAAAGCCCAGTAGACCACAGCGCTTTCTTTAAATTCAGAGCGTGCTTTTCTGCCCTCGTGCACACAAAGTAGCCCTGAGGTGATGCAGATGTCTCCATCCCACCAGCCCTGTCACCTACCCATGACCCGTCTGTAGCACTGGTTCTACTAAAACTTGGTGAAGGCTTGAGGAAACTAGAGGAACACCCATAATGGAGGCATTTAATTTTATCAGTCCTGCTTTTGCATGTATCCTTCTCCCCACCAGCCCCCACCTCTGCTATTACGGAAGTAAAAAATGGCAGGTTAGGACAGCAATTCCTTAGCTACAGGCTTGGGCTTCAATTATTGCCAAAAATGAGTTTGATGAGTACAATAAGAAAAGTAAGTAAGTGTCAAAACCTTTGTGAGAAACACTAAGAAAGACGTGGAGGGCTGCAGAAATGTGGGAGCATCGCAAGCCATCCTCTGTCTTGGACGAAAGCTGTTTGTAGGGCAATCCCTGACCTCACAGATGTCTGTTTTACTGTTATTTTCAGAATTATGCTTTAATGGAAAACTTAACTTTTCCATTAATATTTAATGGAAAAATCAAGGATTTGACTGAAGCAGGTGGGTAGGGAGATGCTGGAGTATTACTATGCACTATAAAGGTGGTTTGTACTGTAAATATGGAACTAAAAGAACAAGATTTTCATATTTCTTCTCTCTCTGGCTTTGTTTCTTCTCTTTCATCTCTATTGTCTATTATTTTGGGGTAGGTGGAATGACTTTTTGCCTCACTGATTTAAAAACTGCTCTGTTTGCATGTTTCTGCTTATGCAGTGTTTGACTTAGGGGATAGTATGGATCCCTTAAGGAATTCCCTAAAAGGCAACCTTAATTAATGTTACCAGCCGTATGGAAATGTGTCTGCCCCTGGCAATGTAGGGGAATGATGCTGAATGGTGACAACTTTGTCCTTCTCCTCTTGAGCATAATAACCCTTGATCTTTCCTATTTCAGCACACGGAGGTGCGGCGCCTGTCTCGAAATGTGGCGACGCTGCAATGCATTTGCTCACCCACATAAATTATATCTGTACCAATCATTTTCTCAGTAATTCTGTTTTAGGAAAAAGTGAAGAAGTACAGGCGCTTAATAATGGCTCTAGACCAGACGGACGAAGATCATCAAAGGTGTCCGGGTTTTTAGAAAGCCTTACAGAAAGTAACTGAGCCATGGCATTTGAAGTTAGAATTTCATAGAAATGAAAGCAGTTGAAATACATGGTATGAACACCAGGACTAGCTGTATCGTGCTTCTGGCAGGATGGCTTATCAGCATAGGTGAGTAACCGCAGGGGAAGCTTGTCCAGCCGCTGTAACTGATTTCTGCCCTCAAGGTCCTTGTCAGAAAATATTGTCAGCTGGTTGCACTTTGCAGTGACAGGATTTGTCTTCATTCCCCCCAAATAACGTGCCTGTGTGTGGGCGCATGTGTGTGTGTGTGTTTTAAAACAGGATAGAGAGTAATTTATTTTGTCTCACAAATGACAGTTTGCTTCATTGTTGTGTTGCTGGGGGTGTTTTTTTGAAGAAGATTGCAACTAAAATGATGGTGCCTATATCCAGACTAAGCCTCTAGACGTCGGGTATTTTGGAGCTGAGCTGTGACCACGCTGCAGTTGAGGGAAGGTTTGACTGAACCTGCGGACACCGGGGGATCTCTTGGTGTCCTGCGGTACCATCAGCTATCACTCCGTCTCTGCTGCTGAGACAAACTTGTTCACATGTGGTGATGCTTTTATTCACAAGTGGCTTTTTGTTGGGAATATTTGCCGTTTCCTACCTCCTTTCTCTTCCCCTGGTCTCTGACAGGTGACTCACTGTTCCTCTTTGTTTTTCTTTGCCTTCCCTGCCCATAGTAGTGCCTTTCCCTTTGCTGCTGTTGTGTTATGGAGGTGGGCTCTGCTGCCACTGTTGATTTCACAGGGGTTGGTGTAGACCTCCCTTACCATTAGGCTGTACGTTTTTGTGTTTTTATTGTAGCATTAGTGCTCCTGCAGCCCAAACTGTTCCAGAGGTGGGGAACAGACTTACTGCAGTCGTAATCTTGCAGGAGTTTTCAAAAGCTTTAATTCCATGTACCGCAGAAGTCCCAAGGAAGTCGTTTATGTTGTACGTACAGGTGGACACACGTAAATCTGCACGCTTGTACGGACAAAACCCTTCATGTAGATGCAGTTATTCTTTAGTAAAACTTCCTTAATTTGGGCAGCTAAAGCTACCTAAACTGAACTTATTTGCCAGCATGAGCAATGTCTCTGCTAGGAAGGTGTTTCAGGGTGGTTTTATAGTTTAGACAGCCCTTACATAGAAATAATGAGTTAATACAATCACCTGAATTTCATGCATTCCCACACACAATTTAATCTACAATTTATGGTCTGATCCCAATCCTGCAGCAGCTACAGACAGTGAGAAAACTTTTCTCGGCGAGTTTAGGAAGCACTGGGTGCTTCCCTTTTGTGACTCACCAGTCTGAAAAGCACTGGGGAAAGTTTCATCTATAAATAGCTGGAGAGCAACGCGGTCGCTGCTCGGTGACTCTCAGCAGCGGCTCTTGGTTCATCTCTGCGGGAAGGAAGAGAACCGAAGCCCCGCAGCTCGGCTGCAGAGCTCTAGTGTTTTCATGAGTTGTTGCAAAGCTCTTATAACGTGAGAGGGTCATGGAGGGTCCCCAGTGGAGATGTTCAGGAGCATTATAACAAAATGCCTTTCAGGGATACGTAATTAGAAGCTTGATCCCACTGCTTTGATTCAGTGGGATTACTCAAGTGACTAAGAGCTTCAAGTTTTAACTTTTTTGCTTTTCAGTGCCAATATAATTGTATGTGTCTTTTGGCAGGAATGACATTCAAAACATGAAAACTTTTCCTAGACTGAAAATATCTTAGTAATAATCATAAACACCCCCACCCCCCAAAAAAAATAAAAAACCAACCACCCCAAAACAGAAAAGTAATAAATGGTGACATCCTCAAGTCAAAAAAACCCCACACATGTTTTGTCAGCTCTCTTCACCTAAGCCATGCAAGGTAGCTCTTTCTTGAGAGATACTCAGCATGAAACCCTTGCCAGGAAGCTGATTTTTCCTGGGAAATGTTGATTGCCTTTTGAAAACAGTCTTTTCGAGGTGCCTGAGATGAGGTCACCCATTAAAATTGGCAAGCTGGCACTGTAATTTCAATGCACGCCATGCATGCCTTACTTTGAGCTCAGAGATGTATCATTCACTTTTCCTCAACATTTTATTTTTTTCCCCCCAGTGGAAAGGTGACCCCCAGGCAGGCGATGAGAGTGACACCTGCCTTAAGAGCGATATGGAGGTGCATGGGCTATACTGCTGGGACGGTCTTGTACACTACCTTTCTGAGGCAGAATAAATTATGCGTCTAGCTAATAGGGTTGTGTCTGCCCATCAATGGGAAAAAGGTACAATGGCTACTTCCTCAAGAAAATGGCTGTTAAATATTTATGCCATTCCTTTTGCGCTGGCCATATTTTATAGGAAATCGTGTTCACAGCCAGTGTTTCTCGTGATGAAGCTTAGAGACAAAGATCTGTGTCTCTTGTGGACAATATTATCAGCCTTTCTCGGAGGGTGAGCATGCTGCAGGTCTTTCTTACAGCAGTATTTCCACGGTCGCTGCTCGGTATCAGTCCCCATGAAATGTCCCAGTTTTGTTCAAGGTTGCTGAGAAGTTCATGGCAAAAACCCCCAAACCATAACATCTGATCGCCTGGGGATGAGAACAGGTTGCGTGTTTGCTGCGTAAAATCACAGCGCTACACCAAGTTACATTTTACCAGAGCAATACTTTTTGATTTGTTTAGCGTGAGATTAATATGAACGTACTTTTAGAGGGGGAAGATCAGCTGGTTCACAAAGCCAGAGCATTTGGCAGCAAAAATTTTTATTGGTAGCTTCAGGCTACCTATATTTTTTCTTGACAATTTATATGGTACTCAACCTAAAGTATGTGATATAATCTGTTTGTAGATCCATGGACAGGATGAGAAGTTGGCTGAAACTATATCTCAGGGCTTCACAGAAGGACGCTTGCTCTGGTCTGGTGCTATGTTTTTCTTTTATTAGCAGATTTGAGCTGTAAAACTCCTGCTTATAAGAGGCATTACTTAAATTCCATTTTCAGTCTTATTTATTGCTATTTCTAAGGCTATTATTTGATGCATAATATTATTCTTACTTTAGACAGTCAGCAATCCTAAATACCATTGTCACATCTAAGCATGAAGATGTTAACATGTAAATTGCTTCTATCTGGCACTAAATATGTATGTTTAAAACAAAACTTTGATACTTGTGATAATCATTACTCTTAGCTCTAAAATCTCCAACTGTTTAAAAGAGTTCATTAAGTTAATTACAATTTCTTGACGGCAAATCGTCTTGTTGGCAAAGTCAATCTCTACAGGAAACCTAAACAGCTGAAATGTAATCAGATGCTGCTACAGAAAGTGGTTTAAAAAGGCAAAGTGATTGAAATTAGCTCATTTTTAAACTCAGGGCAGAGGGATTGTGTGCCAATCCTGGATTCTCTGTGTCTTTCCTTTTTTCAGAAAATTGATTTTTGTGTATTGTTTTCAAGTTGGCCAGTACAATAGGTAATTCATCATCACCGTGAGATATAAACTCAAGCAGTCTCCAAAAATAATTGAATTTTGCAGAAATTCTCTAAGGGGGTGAAAAATCCATAACAGCCATTAAATTCTGCTCTTTGTAGAAGGAATCTGAAATATTACAATTATGATCAAGTAGAAAAAACCCCCTCTTTAATTTTAGTTGCTGAATCTAGCAGGAATAATTTGATGTTTTGTTATACTCTTCTACTGTTTCAATGCAATTTGTATGAAAAAATGCGATAACACATTTCAAAAGATGCCATTCACAATGGGGGGGAGGGAAAGCTGTTTAAGAGTTACAGTCTGACAAATGCAAGAGATTTGAGTTTTGATCTGGACCTATGCCCGTATCTGCACCTGAACTGGAAAACAGCTTGTTGCTACATAAATTGGGAAGCGTTTTGTCCCTGACCTATTATTGCATTTCTGTGGGATCTATAATTTTCAGAGCATCTCCAGATCTCCTTTAAACTACGCTTGCCCAGCTGTGATTCCCAGGATAAACCCTTTCACTACAACGTGTAAAAGAGTAATATTCATCCTGGCAAAGCCATCTGCTCCTGGCAATCACACTATAGGAATGGCACAAAGACCATGAGTAAGATTTTATATATGCATCTTTATCAAGTAGCTATTTCAAGGGTAGAGGAAGTATTACGGAAGATACTTCCAAAACACAAGAGGGAATTAGTACTGCATCTCCCAGGGATTTTGTTCCCTACCTGGTAGCTGTAGAATTTGACTTGCTCATCTTCTTCAAAGATGGATCAAGATTGTCAGTAATGTCAGTGTGCATCACTTCAGGATCAAATATTTGCTCTCCAGGAGAGCTATCACAAGATCCTGTAGTTCATGTCTATAAAGAGCTCACACAGACGAGGAAACAGACCTGTGTTTTTGTAAACGGACTTACATTGGCATGAGTTAAATGTGAAAGTAAATAGAAACTGCAGAGTAAATAGATGCTGTGATAATTTATTGGAAGCTAGTTTTTTTTATATATGCATAACAGTGTGCTGTAAAGTAATAGATCATATCAGATGAAGCCATAACATGACAAGATGGATCATTTAATATATTCAATGATGCTGTTCTGTGTACTCTTCTTATCCAAAGTATAGTAAAAAAAGTATCAGACAGTATATTTTTTTCCTATCACCCTCATACGCTAAGATCTGGCTTAGTAAATCTACTGCATCATTAGCTTCTGCCTGCATTCAGCTTTCAGAATGGTTTACAGCTCTAAAACCATTTCATTGTAAATTGTCATTTTATTGGAGTTTGTTAGTGAAATAATCATTTGGGAACAACGGAAAGAAGTGACCATGCTGTTTAACAGGGTTGGTACCGAGATCTAGCAGGAAAATGGTGTCCTTACCTACAAGGATATAATTTTGTGTTGGTTATTGAGACACTTCCCCTGACTGCTGTGAGGGTTTTATCTCTGTCACCTCTCCAGGAGGGGAGAAAACCAAAACTACGTGGGGCAGGGTGGTGGCGCGACGTGTCTTCCCCGAGCCAGGACTTTCCCCCTTCTGCAGTTCTCTGACCATGCTCCAGGCTTATTTCTCCATGTAAATACACGTTTAAAAGTGATGAAAATGGGTGCAATATTCTGCTTATACTCTGTTCTTCGGGATAGCCTAACACGACCCCATCCGTAACCTCGCTGCTCAGGGTACTGGGTGTGGGCTGTCCCAGGCCCGTGAGAATAAACGGCATAGTTTGGATGTTCCTGGTCATGCCCCTCACAGCAGCTCTCTGGAGATGAATGGGATCCGTGTTGCAGTATCTTCTCTTTCCACATGGTTTCAAGGCAGTGAACAGCATCTTTATGTCTTTGTAACACATGAGCCATTTATCCATTTTTTTTCTTTCCTGGGCTAAAACAGAGTGAGCAGGTTGCTCCAGACCTTTTGAAAGCACATGAAGTGGAGTTCTTCATTTTATTCCTCTGCACAGCTCAAGCCAGGATCAGAGGCAATTAAGTGTCTGTATTACACTTCAAGGATACGTTAGGTTGTTTAGTTTTTCTTTTTTACAAAAGTGAAATAGAAAACAGTCTGGGAGTAGACATGGAGAGGGAATATTCCTCCACTGCCTGGGGGGATTTCTAAATGCCAACAGAGCCCCTGAGCGACCAGGAGAGGTTTCGCCGGGTCGGTGAGTATCACTGCTCACTTGCAGCTGAATCGATGCATCCCTGATGCCTCCTGACAAGCGCGTGTGTGCACTGAGTCAGAGGTTCCCATTGTGACCTATATCTTTTGATTCCCAGTACGTATGGAGAGGAGACAGAGCTGGGTGACAACTGAGCACATTCACCAGGTGGGGAGGAGGCCAAGAGGAGAGGGAGAGAAGACCAGCTGGATGCCTGGGGTGTCTCGGGCTGCAGCTGCAGCCCAGGGAATTGAGAAGGATTAAGAAGTTAGGAGGTTTGAGATTTTTATCGAAAATCTAAGAAAAGAAAAATACCTTTAGAAACATCTGAAGTAAGCAAAACCCTTGGAATTCATGGATTCAGGTCTAACGGTAACTCCTTTTGTATATATGGTGTTCAGCCTTCTCCCACCATTGCGGTCAGTGACCTTGCTCTCGGTTACCCTGCAGTAATGTTTGTCTCTAGAGACACACACTCCTGCGCACGTTTCAGGCTTAACACTGCTGTCAGTGCTATGTCTTTTACCGTCTAACAATTGCAAGGGAGCTGAAATATAATTACTTCAAAGAGGGTAGTAAGGGAGAAAAATGCTAAAGAAATGTCTTCGTTGACTGACTCAAAGTTCATTAGAAAGCAGAATGTCTCCTGATACCATCAGTAGCCCAAATCAGCCCCTTCTTCCTTTTCCCTTCTCCTCGCTCTCTTTGTTTCTGGTTTTTATAGGGAGAAGTTGATGGATTTGTAAAGGCTTGTGTCAATGCCTTGCAGGGTTTGGTTCTCTACCGTTGCCTCTCCTTGCACATCCCCCCATGGCTGGACCCCTTGGAAGGCACTTGGGTTAGTGCAGCAGGAGCTGCTGCTCTTGCAGTAACTTATCTAAGCCTGGCAAGATGTTTGCAAAGGGGCTATCGGTGCCCTGAGGGAGCTGGCGCAAAGGGAACCTGCTCAGGACAGAAAATGGATAGGTAGCTTTTGGAAACAAGGAATGGAAAGAGTTTTCTAATGGGTAACATTTGATTTGGGCTGTTCATCACATCCGACTTGGCAAGAGTTTTCTGTGCAGCTAATCTCTGATTCTGAGTGTGGTTTTAATTGATGGGCCAATTTAAGGCCAGGTCGCATTAGCTCCTGCTCATCTCCATAATCACCTTTGATAATATTTAACTGAGACACGTTGCTACTAGTCTGTGCTTGGACATTACTGATACCTGAGGGCAGGGCTTCTGAGCTGAGTATCGCTATCGCCAGCATAAAGACAATGCCACGGTGGATGGTTGTGGCTTCTCTAACTGTTTTAAACTGTAAAGTTTCTAGTGTGAAAACAAGACTGAAGAACTGTTGGGTGATTGGTTTTTGGGTTTTTTTTTTTTTTTTCAATGATCTATTGGCAACTGCAAGTATTAGTAGTCAGAATATCTCACCATATTTAATTTAATTTAAACTCAGACTTATTTATATGGTAGCTAAGACAATATTTCACCGAGTTTGATATTAGCTTCTGACCTTTCCCTAATAATGACTCTCAGGGCTGGTTTGGAGGGACTGTCACAAAGGGAGGTTCACCGAGTTGCCATCCTCGCTGCCCCTGGTAGGAGAAGCGGAAGAGCGAGTTCTAATAAAACCATTGATTTTATGAAGTGGAAACATCTTTATTCACAAAGGGCACTGTGATCATAAATTTTAGGCAGTGTTGATGGGGGTGATGAGCTGAGTTAGTAACCTGAGGGTAGAAAGCACTGCATACTTCTAACATCCAATACCCAACTGAGCTTGGTTTCAAAACAATGAATCTTTTCTCTTTATTAAAGCTATGAGCTCTTATGTTTGGGGTTTTTCCAAATTTTTTCATGACTGTCTTGCCCTTTGTTTTCCTGCGTCTTCTACAAACAGCAGTTTGCATTTCTGAGGTGCATTATGAGGAGCAGGGTTGTCTTCCACTGAAGAATTATCTACTAGCCAATGTTGAAAGAAGGATATAGGATTTCATGGACCAGTGAGCTAATGCGATGTGAAATCCTATTTTCCTATCTTCCAAGTGTCTACAGAATTCCAAGTTAATGTACTTTATATTATATGGTTGCCACCTGTTTATATTATCAGTAGTTTGAATATTTAAGCATTACACACTCCATTTCCTACCAATTTGTCTGTATTTCAAGAATGGTTTCACCTAGTGTTTCCATACTTAATTTTTTTTTTTCTCCTTTTTCTCTCCAAAATGAATATTGTGGCCTGGCATGATTACATTTAAATTTTCATTAAAAAATTATATAGTTCACAGCACAGACTTAATTGATCACACTCTTACCTGGTGTAAATCAACATAGCAGCATGAATTCTAACAAGATTTTTCACCAGCTGAGGGTCTGCTTCTACGTGTTTTTATGTTATTCTCAAAGCCCAGAAGAGCACATCTTCAGAAACTATCTTTGAAGCTGGTTCACTTTTAGCGGTTCAAAATCACATTTCATTATCGTATGCACATTTGAGAAACATCATAAATCTCACATAAACAGCCTATGGTTTCAGTGCATATATTTAAATATATGATGATCCAAGGGCCTATTGCGTGCTGGCGCACAGACGTGTGGGTGGGTGCAAACACATCGACTCGTAAGGGGTCGTTGGATCATTTCTGCATCTGGACTAATAAATGGCAACTGCAGTTAATGGAGAACAATGAATCTTGGAACAAAGGGAAAAAAATAGCGCATCTGCTAAAAGGAAAGATGTGCCGAATACTGATTAGGAAAGAGATCTGGGAGTTGTTGCAGAAAATCTCTAAAGCATTCAGCTTAATGTGCAACTGCAGTGAAAAGGGCAGGCAGAATGCTGGCTTGTATTGCTGGAGGAAGGCAATATAAATCAAAGCAGCTGGCTTTGTTACTATCAGGCATTGTTTTGACATCACCCAAAGAACTGAACTTTATTTGCTATTGGTCACTACAGCTTCAGAAGAGTGTGTTTTTTACTGGAGGGGGATTTTCTGTATAGCAAACTAAATTACCATCTTCTGCATTTTAAGATAACGCAGAGGAAGAAACAGAGAAAAAATCAACTCATTAAGAAGTAAATCATACACTCTGATTCATGCAATTGTTTGTTGCCAGTAGAGAACAGTCTACCACTTGATCTGAGTTTCAGTTTCCAAAAAAAGGAGGCAGAAATATTACCTAAAACATGGTGAATTCAGATTGAAAAATAAATGTTTTGTTGAAAATCTCATTTCATGACAGCTCGAAAATGATGTGAGTTATCACTACAAAGACAGCAAATGATAGAGGAAAATGTAACTGCTAGTGAGTGAAAAGCACAGATATGATGAGCTCTGTGCTCTTATCTGCCTACGAGCATTTGGATTTTGTTATGTTTTAATTTTACAAGATTCTCGCAAAGACTCAAAGAGGCATTATGTTTAAGAAAAAAAAAAGGGAATACAAAACTTACAACAGAACCCGTTGAAGCTTTTATGGGTTGTTTTCTGTCTGCATTGCCATCGTGGTTCCTCACATACAGAAGTTGACGATTCAGCCATAAATAATCACCCTTTGTTGGAAATGTGGTATGCAAAATTCTAGCTAGAATACAGTCATAGTCTGTAAAAAGACATGTAAAGGAGGTATTTTAACCAACAAAAAAAATTGCCACTTCTATTACATTCAATGGGAATGTCTAGACCTCACAAAATATTTTTATTGGATTTGAACAAAGATCTAGAACGCTTATCTGGTTTTCCTCTTTACACACTTAGAAGTTGAATTCCCTGCCATGAGATTGTTGAAAATGGCTCTGCTTTCTCCAAAACCTTCTCCGGATTCAGTGGGGAAGGAGTAAAGTCACCCCTCGTGGTTGCAGAGTGTTTGCGGCGGAGCCGTGAGAAGCGCGGCAGTCCTGGATTGCTCCCCGGTGAACTCTTCCCATGGGCCGTTTCTAACTGGCCCCAGATACTGTCAGAACAACTTAATACCATGACAAATTCCTGACGTTATTGTGAATAGGAGGTCAGGGCTTTTCGGACTATGATGCTTCTGGACATAAACCTATCTTTAACCGAAGGGACATGGGGAAAAAACCCCACCCTTACTGCATAGTGAAATCGTTTCATTCTTGCTAATAACAGACTTCATGTCCTTTTCCCTGCAGATGTTGGAGCTGGTTGAGCAGACCCCTGAGTGTGCAGCTGGCTACACACACAGTCCTGTGTTTGTGTGTCTCAGACACGTGCCATGGCTGGAATTCTTGATCTCGGCATTTCTTCTGTGAAGGTCTCGCACTGTTCAGTGGATAGGAGGCTGGATCTGGGGTAATTTGGTCTTAGTTCACAGCTGTTTCACTAATACTAGTTTTGCTAATACTAGTTCCCCCACCTGGATAATAACCAGGCTAACTGAGCAAATCGTTTTCCTTCCCCATAACCCAAAGTAAACATTTGTAAAACATGGATGACGTTTAACTTTGCCAGTGCCTCCAATGAGGAACACAGTGCAAAAGCCAGGATTTGTAGATACTAGTCATGCAGGTAGGAACCAACTCTTACAATAAAAGCTGCACGTTGTTCTAATTCCAAACCTTATATCCACACTTGTTGTGGAAGCTTTTCTGTAGCGCAGGAGTGGACAGTATAAACTACCAGATGGTTCAATTGGAACAGAAAGTCCATCATTCTTGTCCTCGGGGCCATGAGTAGAAGTTCACTCAGTTCCCAAATCTTATTCCATTCTGGTCCGAAAAGAATTCGGAATATTGTCAGACTGTGATTACCTGTCAGATCAAGTGAAGCGACGATCGTTAAGAAAGATGCCTTCTCATTTTTTCCATTAGCTGTGCCCAGCTCAGGATGGGTGATGTTCACCTTCTCTGCTATGCCTGTGAGAACACGATACAAACTGATAGTCAGACTCTAGTCTTGGGAAATCGTTGCAGTCCCTTGAGCCTGGTACAGTGCAGCAGGTCCTCAGGTAGTCCAAAGCCAGGTGAACTCCAAGGACTCCAGTGCAGCCTTCCAGACTCATCCCTTTGCTTGTTTGCCGGCCTTCCTATCATGTCTCTTATCTAATCCTTACTTTGAAACTGCTGTTTTAAGCTATTTTTCTGCACCCCTGATGGACTTCCAGAGTGTTTCAGATGCTGCTGCTTATCAAGGTAGTCCTCTGAGCACCACGACTTGCTGTGAACAGTGCTAAACCCTTTTCCTCAATACATTTATGCATTTCCTAAGATACAGACGCAGGAACAGGTTGAACGCAAATTTAGATGGGAATATGCGTGCTTCTTCATAAGGGTCCACAGGATGGTGGCTTCAGTAAAGCACAGGAGGTGCTTCCTGCAACAATTTTAGTGCTGAGAAGTTATATGTATATTTTTTCCAACAGATCAGCGTAGCTTCCCGAGGATGCAACCAACTTCTCAGCAGGCAATGTCACTCTGGCAGATGGGTAGCAAAGGGAGTCTGTCCAAATGTATTTGGGGAAGGTGGATTTTCATCACCCACAGCTGACGGGGGTACGGCACTACTAATGCTGCTTGGAGGCAGATCTATCGTGCAGAGGCAAAATCAACTTTTCACGGCCATGTGTCCCCGATGACAGTCTGGGACCCTCGATTATGCCTGCACAAAATACGAGGACACAATCAGCCTTCTCAATAGGATGCTTCTCCCTTTCTCTGTTTCACCATCCTGCGTCTCAATTTCTAGATCAGATGTATTATTTTGCAGTTATATTCCACTTGAAGTCAAACAACAAGAATAAATTAGAGAGAAGTGTGGTGTGAGCTGAACAGTTTTCACTTTAACAGTATTTTAATAATCAAGAAAGTCACCCATGTATAGTAATGATAAATTGCTTTGCTACAGGGTAATACAAACTTTAACAACTATAATAAATATTTCTGCTTGGCCAAGAAAACTGAAATATTGGAAACTGTTTAAATATGTGCATTAGAATGAATGAAGATGAAAAACTGGTGAATATTTTAAAAATAACATATGTTTTTTGTAAATTAAATCTCAACCTGTCTTTATAGAAGCAGGAATTTAGGACACTGATGTGTTTATGGTCCAGCTGAAATCAATAAGATTTTGGTGTCCCATAGCTACAAAACTCAGATTTATTTCTTTTCATATTGCTGTTAAGTAAGATGGGGTTAAAACATTCAAGGTTGTTTAAAAGAAAGGTGTCCATCTTAGATTTTTAAGCTAGAGATTTGTTTGTGGCAGACTAAGTTGTTCAGTAAATAAAACCAGGTGTTTTTTTCATAGCAAAGCTTCTTTTCTGACAATTACAGATGTGATCTGTACCAAAGGCAGCATATATCAATGGTACTGAGGCAGAATGTGATTTTTATAACAGCCCTGCAAAGGTAGTTTCTCGTTTCCTATCGACAGCCGAGGGATGAGGGAACTTAATATCATCAGCCCATGGGCCAGGAATAGCTTGTCTGTATGAAAATACAGGTTTTAAAAACAATAAAACATAATAATCTTTTTTAGGCCTTTTTACCCCATTTGTGATTAGTGGCAGGTTAACAGGGACTGGAGGGAGAGTTTTGCACCTCTCGAAAACTGGGGTTTCAAGTTTGCTTCAGGCTTTGTTTTCAGCGCTCATAATACCAGTCTTTCACTCATTCTGCAGAGGACACTTTCAGACTTTATTTAATTTTCTTTCCAAAGTTATTATATTTGTCTCCCACTAAGAAATGTCTAACTCGAGTCAGAGCATCCAGCTGCAGTAGCCTGTTTTCATCTGTCTTTTTTCCCCATGGATATTGTCAGTCTGCTCTATCTGAGCAATCCTTTATATCAGACATGTTTTATCCAGGGCTTCTCAATATTTTAGAGAGAGATATAGTTTTTAATATGACTTTAGTATAAACATCTGGGCGTTCCTGCATCCCCGCATGTATGTTTCCAACATGTTTTTCTCTTTGCTGACTTGTACTGATTTTTCCTGTGCATCTTTTTTGTTTTTCTTTGTTGGTAGGAGTGGTTGTTGGAGGGAAAAAGTTAGACTGCCTTCCAATTTCTGCTTCTAGTTTAATTTCTTCATTACCTGTTTTTCTTCTTTCTCTTTGCTTTCCAGCTATGTCTCAACAGGAGTGACAAGGCATCGCTGAGGGTAGATGTCACCAGTATTTGCACTTCCTCTGTGAGGGACAAATGTCATGGAAACAGGTGCAGAATAATCTTCTGACAACACTGTAATCCCTATTGTGGCAGATCACTGCAAGGTCAAATTATAACAAAGAACGCATATAGTTTCCAAGTCTAGCCCTGGAGAAGAATGGCATAATTCAGCTTATCATTACTACAAGAAGAGCTGGAAACTTGAAGTTGACCTTTTGATCTTCTGGCTGTAAGTTTAAAATAAAATCTTGGTGATTGTCTCCTCCAATTTTGTTTTATATTTCGTTCTGTGTTCTCCCGTGTATGGGTATAACCTCTGGAGGTGTAATTCATGCCAGGAAGAAGCAGCATTCTGTCTTTGCGTCAATAAAGGGAGGATGTTGTGCTACAGGAGGGTTTGGGATATCGCTCTTTTGGTCCATTACAGTGTCTTGTCCTGCCTTTTCGACTATGTTGAATAATTTCACTCATTTCTGATTTCTGTAAACACTGTAGACAAAGATTATTTTCTGAAACACAGCAGCTTTCTAACTCCTGTGTGGCTGCTGTGTGGTTTTATAGCAGACATTTCAAAATACAGGCACTCGGATCTCGGTGGATAAAAATAAAAGAAGGCTTATATGCTGAGGTGAGCAAGCTGAATGCAATGGCACCACAGCCATGAGCACGGGCTGTCTGCACCACTCCCATTTTATAACGGTGTTGGGTAGACAGGGCTCAGTATCTTTTGTAACTCAAATTGACTTATATGTATGAAGGAGCATATTCAGGAGCCTAATATAAAAATAAAGATGATTAAATGAAACACTGCAACCCACTCACTCCTTCATTTTGCAATAGTACACATAGATGTGAAGCTTGATTGTCAGGGATGCTCGAGAAGTACTTAGAGCAGCTGTAAAATTGCCTGAGCTTGTCATTGATGCTATTGGGAACAAACCAGCTCCCGGTTCATCTCCGGGCAGTCTGAAGGTGGCTCCAGAATGAGACAACAGCTCAGGCGATTGATCCGGGGGCCAGTTTTGGTGCCTGCCCCCTTCAACACAGAGCTTACCCAGGTCTCCTGAGTGGTGGTAGGTAAACCCAATGGTCATCCATAGATGAATTTTGGTTTAAGAGAGATTTGTGAGACTACAGAATAATAAAGAGGATTTACCAAGAACAGAAAATTCAGCATTTTGGTAGGACAAGGAAATTATTTGTCTCACCTGGTATAGAGTATAGAGCTGTCTCTATTTTTTGCTTAGACAAGCAATTGAATTAATTGCTCAGGATGTCCTGATGGAAGGAATACAGGTTGTCACACTGGTCTCTCTAGAAAGGGCCTGTTATGGGTTTTATAACTGTTTTTCTCTTTGAAGCAGCTATTTTGTTAATATTGCCAACATAAATACTTCTGGTATTCTTGCTTGGTGTAGCGTAAGCATTTCCTGATAGGACAGTAACAGGTTCCTCCAAGAAGGAATTTGCAACGACCACCACCGGTGTTGGGATCACCTCATGTCCCTTCTCCTGTATTTGCACAGGAGAATTGTGCAGGCAGTGGGGAGTAATTAGGATTGATTTCTGCTGTCTCGGTCGCACACATGGATTCTCCTATAATTGAGAGAGATTTCACTGATAAAATTGAGCTGATTAGCCTGAACAAAGTAATGTTGCATCCACATGCATCCTGCCTTCATGTAATTATAATTGTTGGTCTTCCAAGAACAACTCAGAGCAGAACACTGTGAACTAAAGCCCTCCCTAGATGTGTAGGAGGAGACGGTGCCTTCTCCAAAGTATTCCCAGTCTAAATGGAAAATTAAAAAGTAAGAATAGCAAGAGAGAAAGAAGGAGGTGAAGTAGTTTGCTGAGATTATATGGCAGGACACTGGGTAGAACAGAAATATCCAGTCTCTGATCCTGGATTTTATCCACTGTATCACATACAATGTCTTCTTAAGACAACCACCTTTTAATTTAATTTTGTTTATTTTTTAAAAAAATATACTCTGTGCCTTTAAAAGCAAAAATGAATCTACTGGCTTGTAAAGGGGGACTGAAAGGATGTAAAACACCACTGCAGGTGTATCCATCCCTGCATAATGTCACTTCTGTTCTAAAATTAGGGAATTGTCAGTGGATATATAGTGGAAGCCTTCTCACACAAGCACAGGGACACAAAAAATGTTATTTATTTGCAATTTACTGCTTAGGAAGATGCTAGTAAAGCTCTTTTTTCCCCTGAACAGTGCTGTCCCTCATCAGTCCTGGGCAGGTGAAATCTCATGGCAACCCTCCTTAAAAGAAAGATTTTTTTTTTGTTGTTCTTCATGATTTATGGAGGTATTTGAAAGGTTTACGGAAAAAAGGAGCTCTGCCATCCTACATTTACATAAGCTCCTTATGTCAGACAATACCTTTGTTTGTTCCTGAATACGCCATGTATTTTTCCTCCATGTTTAAATGTGGATTCACATTTAGGGATGATAAGGGGTTTGAAATTAAGCGGTTCCTGAGTTAACCATAGCACCTTCTTTCAATTAGGCATTCAGACATTATGATAATCCCTATTTTGAAGACTATTCCCCTATGTAAATGAAAGATTATAAGCAAGAATGCCCAAGAACAGCACCTCTTTCCTGCCAAATTAACGATTTATGCTCTGAATATTTTCTTGTAACACCTTTCAACCTACTTGGATCTAGTCCTGCCTTTACCTGCTAAGTCTCCCAAATGTTGCACACTGATAAAATCAGTGCCCAGAAAAATTTTCAAATAGTTGGGTTTTGGTAAAAATTTTTCTGTCCTCATCGGCACCTGGGATAGGATATTCAGTCTGATGAAGTGTTAGAGCAAGCTGTGTAATGAGCAGCTGAAGAAACGGTATATGGTTCCCTGAGGATATTTTTATTTTATCAGTATTTTCTGAAAAACGCTCACACGGAATTTACTCTAAATACGAAAAGGGTTTTACATGCAACCCTAGCTTGTGTATCTGCTTTGGTTTTAGTCTGACTAACAAAGGCAAAAAATATATATTTGTTAGAAAACACTACCTTACACTCATGGCCTTGTAGAGCCCAGTGGAAGGGAATAATGCTCTGTATCATCTTGTCTTTTCCTTTGCCAATTTCTTTATTTTCTACATTCAAATAGCTTTGGTCAGTGCAGCTGTAAACTAGAGGCTGCCGTTATGTCTACTGCCTGGTGCACAGGAGGCTGCGGGTGCTGGATAGTGATGTACTGCCTGAAAGTAGAAAAAACCCAGTAAATACATGTTCACATTGAAGAGACTTCCCCATGGAAACTGAGGGGTGAGTCTGCGTGAGGAAGAGTTGAGGAGGCAGCAGGAGCTGTGGGGAGGGGTTGGGACTCTCTTCTCTTCCAGATGTCTCACTGACCTGCCGAGGGGTTGCGTGTCCCTCCGTATTTGCCGCACATTGATGGTGGGACATTTCTTTTACATCCTACAGACATGTCATAGGAAGACTCGGGTCACTTTGTGCAATCAGTGAAACAAACAGCTATGGAATGGTAAAACACTGCATCTTAACAAAAGACTTCCTCATCTTGCACACATCCCTGCTTTCCCAGTCTCTCTTACTTTTCACAAATAACTATATAAAGTCAGCTTCATTTGTTTCAATTCATTCCAATACTCCAAAACAGCCGCAGCTGAAACATCGATTTCTCCAATTAGTGCTTTCTTGCTCCTGCATTATAATCTTTTCTCCAAGCTGCTGCCTGCTCCGAGAAATGCACTTTCAAGAGAGCAGATCCTTCAGTTTAGTTCAGACTAACTTTCAGGAACAAATACTGATGGCAAAATAGGATGTGATTTCCTTTTCAGATTCAGGCAATAAGGTAGGGACAGACTGTAGAACACCAGATTTCACTTTTTCTGTACTGAAATTCAAGGTCTGATATACTTTTAGGTAATAAAAAGCTGTCTATGCATCATAAGCTTTTGTTCTGTCATTTGTAGTATAATGCTTTTCTTGCGAATTCAGTTGTTACAGTAATGTTCTTAGATGATCACACCAAGTCTTTGTATCTTCTCAGGAATGAGAACACTGCTGGAGGAAAGAGCTTTGGTATCCTGTGGGTAAGGACAGAAGACGGTTGGCAGCATCCAGTTTTTGTGAAGGAAAGATCTTCTCTACATTCTCTTTTATGACCACAAGATCCCTCTGTCACTCACTCCTACACTAAGGTCTAACACATGTGGGTTGATTTATTTGGGAAGCCCCTCGATGACAGTAGCCCAGACTGCAAGCCTGTGTCTCCTGTTTTGGAGACTCCTTACACAAGTAGTCCCTTCCACAAGACAGATAAGTAGGAAAGGGTTTTGGGTTTATCTACATCAGGCAGTGCAGAGAAATGAAAAGCTTGCCTTGAAGAAACCAGTTTCAGATCAAAAGAGTTGGTTAACTGAAAATCTGGGATTGTTTCATAGATCTAAACACATGGCTATGTTACTTCCAAAAGAAATTGGTACGCCTGTGTGTCACTGCAGTATCCTTCGTTTGGCTGGATGTGGCATGGCATGGCATGGTGAAGCACCTCATGCCTTTGCCTAAGTTCCTCCTCTCACAGTGTGTGAGATATGCCGAATTGAATCTGGAGATCATCCCGGACACTAATAAATACCAGCACCTAGCGTCAGTCCGCTACCAGTAAACCATACTGGTGGTTCCACCGCTATGGCAGAGATGATGATGCCATGGCACCCGGAGAGGACACCAGAAGCGTCGACTCTATTTCAGTGTGTCCCATGCCTGGAGTGCAGGGGAGGAAGTTTCCTGCAACCCAACTGTTTCTCTTCTGGACTTACTCCTTTGCTCTCAGATTCAGAGATACCTCATGCTCTAACTTGGAAAGACTGGGTTTTTTACCTATGGAACTTGCAGCACCCTGTGTGAATTAAAATTTTCTACAGGCAATACCAAATTGACAAATATTCGTGTACAGAATGACATTCAGAGCTGGCGTTAACAGGCACATTGATTAGCAGCTTTAGCAAAGAGCTGAAGATATAATTGGGAGAGTGAACTGCAGACAATCTCACTTTTACTACAAAGGTGCGAGGTTCATTAGTGAAACAGTGTTGGAGAATTTGTCTTTCATCCTGTGGGGACTGTGTGAATTGGCTTCTGATGGTTTTGTTCTGTGCTTAAATATTGCTGCCTGATTTACAGACTTTGAATAGTCTTAGGCAGATTGTGCAGCTGAATAAATAGAGAGGGAGCGGCGAGTGAACGAAGCGTGCCTGGGGGAGAAGCAGAAAGCAGCTTGCTTTCATTGACGGCCTGCAGAGAAGGTGGGATAGAAAGCCCGCGGAGGGACTAGTCATCTCTTTTGACCTTTTTGCAATCAGACACATTTCCCTGGCATGTTCACATGAGTGCATGCATCTAACAGCTGCCTCTTGCAAGTTCATTCTTGAAGGAAGTAATTGAGTCTCTCGGAGAAAACCGTCTTGGCTCACAGGCTGAGAGCATCAGGTTGACTACACAAAGGATGGTAGGTCCAAAAAACCAGTCTGGTTTGCCAAGCAAGGAATTAGAGGCAGTGGCTTGGATGATGCATGTTATCCCAGATGAAATAATGCACTTAGAATTATTATCTCCAGCCTTGGAGCACCGAGAGTTGCTGAATTATCTCAGGTGTCAAACCTCTTGCTATCTCCAAATCACCACTGTTATCCTGGCACGGTTTTGTATCTTCAGGTCTTTGCTCCTGCAATTTCAGCTTTGAAATTAATTGGAGAAACATAAGGAATCTCTTAATGAAATTTGCATCACGTATAATTGTCTTTGGGTATAATCAGGTATCTCCTCAGGCAAAACCTTTGGCATTCAGCACAGCGATGCCATACGTGTCTACAGGTGGTTACAGAAATTCACACCAGCAAGCTTTCTTATGGATATTGCCACCCTTCAAATGCCTCCGTGTTAGGGCTTTGACTATCTGTGTTTATTTAATATATACGTAAAATAATATCCACATCTTTATTCAGCTTTGAAACTACACATAGCGATCCCCGATCTATCTGCACTCGTTGCACACCCAGGATTCAGAACCTCCGCAGCCTTTTGTCAGGCTGTTTCCATAACTACAGAAGAGAAAAAAACCTGAAAAGTAGTCCCTGGCTGCCTGTGAGGCTGGTTGGTGTGGTCCCCAGCAGTCCATCAGGCTTCCTGAACCCCACAGCTTGCCCCAGGCTTGGGGGAGACCCAAGAGACTTTCTTTTCTCCTAAGGCTGAAATGTCCTCTGAAAAGAAAAACCAGCCCCTCCAGCTCCCATGAAGGAAACTTAAATTTTGCCCTTGTCTGAACTGAAATGAGAAATTCACCTCTGTGGTGCAGATCCACACCATCACACAAGAGGCTAATGCCTTTCTGCTCGATCAGCCAGTTAATTTTTATCCATTATCCTTTTGCTGTGCATTCTCTTTCACCCTATCTCCCAAGGGTACTAACAAGCTTAATTGCCCTAGACAGACTCACCGGGACATCCACTCTCACACCTTCCCCCTAAAGAACCAGAAGCTCAGTCCTAGGCACCTAGGAGCTGTTTGGGAGACAGCTTCGATGTGTTTGTGCCCTGCTCCATCTCCCATGGACCCGCCACACCCACTGACTGGTGAGCCCTGGACCTCTGCTATAGGCATCCGGAGGATGGACCCCAGAGTCACCCTCTGGGTAGCCTTGTCCAGTCTTGTCCTTGACCTCATGTCCTGCTGGTCCAGACTGGACCTTCTGGATGCCCCAGGCCTGACCCTGGGGCTGTCCTGGAGCCTGCCCCTACCTGCAGCAAGGCTTGGGTGCAGCGGGACAGCATGATGTTGGCCCAGGGCATGTCCCCACCAGCACTCACTCATCACCCACCCCTGCCCTGCCCTTTTTCTCTCCACACCCCTCTTCATTTTTAACCTCTTCTTTTTGGTTTTTTTTCCACTTCAAAAGAGCCCTTCCCCTCCTGTTCCCTGAGTTCCCATCCATTAGAGAAAATAGCCCAAACCAATCCTTATAATGCTACAGTATGAAAAGATGAAAAAATGTCATCTTTTTTTAAAAAAAATGGAAAAAGAACACTAGTCTATGAAGGATATGGCCTTATTTCCAAAATTCCCCATTACGTTGTCATTTTTTGTGCCATTCTTTGTCTGATTGCTGCCTTTTCAAATGTCATCTCAGGAGTGTGCACACAGTCTAATATAACACCGACCTCATAGTCATTACTGCAATAGCAATACTGATAAATTATTCCATGAACAAAACAAATCTTGTGCCAATTGGATAGCAAAGGTTGTTTCTCAAGCAGCTTTAATTTAAGGCAGTATTATGTTTCTGCCCTGACTCAGAAGTGACTTGTTCACTTAATGAGAAGGGGTCTCATTCTGACCACATTTGCTCCTCTTTCACAGAGGTATCACTCCATTGCTCATTGGCTTTACTCCTGATTTATACCAGCAGTCAAAATGTGCTCTTCTCTTACTCTATTGTCTTTTTTTCTTTTTTTTTTTAATTAATTTTGACTTGTCTTTGCCTTTCTTGGGATCCATAACTCCAGCAGGCGGAAGTCAGAGCATTTATACAGTACAGGTGAAAAGGCAGCTGACAATTAAAGCCCCATTATTCATTGTCATTCCTACACAAGGTAGAGACAATACCACTAGAGCAATCCATCTTATCCACTCTTTGGGTCACAGTCCAAGCCACTAACCTCATCAGTGTAAACACCCATAAGCCTTCCTTATCCCCTTCATCACAGTTTAAGCCATATTTTACTTTCTCTTGCCTTTTGGTGGTTTGCATGCCACACTTGCAACATTAATTTCTCCGTTGCCTTGCACAACTTCTCACGATGACTTTCCAGCTGAGAAATACTTTTGCCAGCCTAAAGAACTGGTGTAAATCTCTCACTTTTCCACCAATAACCCTGTCTTCTTTGGTGGACCAAAGCAGCATTTTCCAGGAAACACGTGAACAAAGTTTCCCTTGTCATGAATGGTAATTTAGGCTTAGGATAAAGATTAACCGTATATCTTGAAGGATAAATACTTGCCATAAACTAGGAAAATATATTATTTCATCTATAGCATTGTCTGTTATCAGTGTGATGTTAATGCTGTTTGTAATGAGCTAATACACATCACAACTTATTTTAAAGACAGAGCATTTCATATTTAAGACTATTCCATTTTTTAACTATGTAAGTCAATTAATAGGTTAGTAACCATAATAGATGCCCACGGGGGTTATCTGTTACACTTGACTTTACTACAGAGGTATTTAAAATCAGCCTTGGCTGAGTGGTCTGTGGCCAGATCTAGATCAGCTGTGGTTGAAAAGAGGCTTTGTCAGCACAGGGCTCATCACAGCATTCAAAACTCTCTTTGGAGATCCACAGCCACAAATAGGCTGCAGCTTGCTCAGTAATTTCAGTTCAAATAGCATCTTCTGATCAGAAAACAAGAGTTTCACACAGTAATGCAAATATTTCTTGATGGGTTTTTTCCCAGCAGAGCACAAAGTTGTAGAGTGACAGCGTTCACACCCTCAGCCATTGCTTTGAAGACGTCAGTGATTTTTTTATTATTATTTGAAGACATGATTTTTAATTTTAATATCTCTTTTTTTTCTCTTGACAAATACAGCTTGCTAGCCCACTTTATGCTTCAACATCGAACATTGAAAGTGCTCAACTCTTTATGGTAAGTCAATACTGTCTGCTTTTTAAATATATAACCTGATCTAAAAAGTGACTAGCTTTTTAGAGATTTTTAACTAGCACTATTAATATTTAAATTAGCAGTCTGCCATTTTTCAACAGCAAATCGTGCTCTTCTGCATCTCCTGGGCTGTATGCAATAAGCAAAATCATCGCATCAGATTTGGACACACAAGGACAGCCATCGCAGGCCATTCTAAATTGTCAGACGAGGACCATACAGAGATGCATCCCATCTATACACTTAGCGGGTGAATTTAGCCCAGGCGCTATAAGAAGGTGGCACACAAGACCCCAAACCTTGCCAACTCATTCGTCTTTCAGTTCCTCTTTTGAGATCGTGGGCTCGGAGATGTGCCAGAGTGCATTGGTAACAGGATAAATTAAATTCCACAGCGTCCTTTCACCCATCTGGAAACAGCAATTCTGGCTGTTTCCCATTGACCTCACAAGATTAATTGGCAGTTGATAGCCTTTATATTCTAATTTTCCACCCTAGGGCCCCGTTATATTTCGACTGCTGTGCCTGAAGAAATGCATCTTCATATAGAATTAAAACTTTTATGACTGCAAAAACTCAGATTAGAGAAAGTTGCACCTATTTTGAAGTCGTCTTTTTTTCTTTCTACCCCTGCTTACTCCCGCCTTGGATAGACAGGTTATTTTATAAGGATTTCCTTTTTTAATGGCTTGTGTTAAGAGTTTTTTGGCTTTACTTTTGCTGCAGTTGTGTTGTTCACTTTTGCTGCAGTTGTGTTGTTTAACATCCTTCTCTTTATTTTCAGTCGGTCAAATCTCTTGGCAATAAGGGTGGAGAATAAAATCATCCATTTTCAACATATGTATAAAGTGATGCCTATTATTGCAAGAAAAGAAAATACAGTCCCTTCTAGAAATTAGGGGATAAATTAACCAATAAATCCAGCAGGTAACTATATAGGTTGGAATGAGATATAGTCATACAGAAAGAAGTAAAATTTTAAACAGTTTTGTGGGGTTTTTTTATGATTTGAAAGAAAATGATAATGTCTTCTCCCTTCCTGCTCCCTCTCTTGAGAAAGCATATAACCCTTTCAATGTATTTCAGTGCGTCACGGGTGGCACAGGGAAAGGATACGCATCCTAGCAAAGATGACAGAAATATAAACTGTTCAGGTGTTCACAAACTGGACAGAGGGTTGCATATAGCTTCCTAGAAACAATTCCTTCTAGAAAAGTTCCTTTTGTACGTTGGTGATTATGGTCATCGTGGCAAAATGATGCCTGACTTGCATTCCTGTCCAGAGCCTGAATGTTGGCATGGGGATTTCTTTCTTCGGTGGTTGTATAAGGGATGTGTGTGACTCTTCGGGTGTGGAAGATATCCTCGGCTGTGCTCACGGGCCTCACAAGAGGCTGTTTTTTTTCAGCTGTCGGTGAATATTTTGCACAGAAGTTTACACCCAAATGTAGACATATTGGCTTCTGCTTGATTTTTTTTTTTTTTAATCACTATGCATTTGTGATATGAGTGCATTTAACTCCCAAATGAGGCAAAGAACTTTAAAAATATACTTTCTGATGTGCTTTTCACTGGTTTAGTATCTCCTTCAGAGTCGCTGGCAGAGAAACACATGTGAGCCCAGAGAAAAAGCAGATGGCAGAAGGACTGAGAAAGCAGTTTCAACAAAGTTGAAATTTGGGAGCTGTTAGAGATGATAGATATATTTAGAAAAGTATACAGGATAAATTCTCAGCTGATGGGAAGTATCACAGCTATATTAACTTCAAGGAGCTGGAAGTCAGCTCAGCTTGAACTTGAAGCAAAACTATGATAATTCTATATCATTAAATCAGTATGTAACGATGCACACCCGTGTGAAACTAAACACAGGTGAATTTGACAGCATTTTTTCTCTGTTATTGTTTGCCCTCCGTGTTGGATTTACCATCTACCCAAACTGGTATGCACAGAACAGGGAGATGGCAGAGTAGAATAAGCCTGTGTAGTCTGATACAGCTGGAGACACTTCACAGAGAGACGGGTCTCAAAACCAGGTTCTTCTTGCTGACAGGACTTGGATTAATGGACTTTTTTTGAGGTCCTTTTCACAGCCTTGGTTCATCTCAGGGTCCTGGTGGCCTGGTTAGTTGGGCTTTTGCTGCTGCTGGGCATCAGCAAGGGCTGCAGTACAACCATTGTGGTCAACTAACACAAATTTCTTATGTTATACATTCCTGATTTGATCTTTTTTTTTCCTCGAACTAAACAGTATTTTTAAGAGAAATGTGTAGTCTTAGTGTTAGAATGGCCTATCATGAATAATCTACCACAACTAGGAAAACTTTGCCAAAGGGTTAATTAAACTCCCTGTTTAGGAAAAAAAAAAAAAAATAAATAAACAATTTTCTCATCTGACAGTCATTAGACCTGTTATACTTTGCCAGCTGGATAGAAGAGGCATGGATTACAAAATACCTATTCCCTGTGATACCACAGACTGGGATCTGATGGCCTCTTCACGTGCTACTTGGCGAACTCCTGTTGCTCACTCTACGATGTACTTGCCAATGGTGCAGTTTTTTGCCTGGCTCCTTTCTGACTCCTAACAAGTAGTTTTCTATCCATCCTGAGCTGCAGATTTAATTCCAAAATACATACTAGCACAAAATACAAAAGCAATAGAGA
>VXBO01007135.1:3503609-3534997 GCA_013400135.1 Rhinoptilus africanus
GGGGAAGTGCTGTGACTGTGTCGCACTCCAGGAGAGCTGCGAGAATCTTTAAACCTCGGTGTTGAGTGCCGTGTGTTATTAATTAATTTGTGTTGCACGACAGCAGCATCGCTGGTCTGGGCTAGATTGAGGTTTTCCTAATGCGAGGAGATTCTAATAGTGGATCACAGTAAATGCAAATAGACTTTTCATCTATCACTTCTGTGATAAATGTTGCTTTGCTGCTTATTTTGGGGTAGAAAGAAGGTAAGCTATGAGGTGTTGGATAACGTACAGGTATTGAACCATAATTCAACAGATATCAAGCAAGTAAATTCATTCTCGGCACTACCTGGGAATAGTTTTGCTTGGAACAGCTTTTGGAAAATTTCACCAGAGACTTGACAGGTGGTATTTTTGTTTGATTGTCAAGGGTTTATTTGATGTGACTGAGTTAAATATGTGTTATGTAGCTCTCCCAGATACCATTCCACAAACAATAAATAATAAATATTATGAGTTTAGTTACAGCTCTGGGGAAGGAAGATGGGGAAAAGCCTGCATCTTAAAATAAATGTGTAATTTTTGCCCATTGGTGAACACAGGTGTGACATTGCCTTGCTGGGGCTCTGCACATGATCCTTTGCCCGTTGTTTCCCGGGATCCTCAGCTTGGCTTTCACTGACGTGGTGTTAGAGTGCACAACTACTGCTGTGTTAATGCTTTTCTGTTGCTTAAAAGCAATGAAATTTCTTGGCCTTTCAAAAAAAAAAACCCCTCAAAACTGAAACAATGCTAAACCATGAACTACCTCTCCCAATGGGTCATTAAAAAATTAGAAGACTCTTTTTAGCCAGTTTCTGGGGTCTGTACTTAGGCCGAGCATCTGCTGCCAGTGGAGCCTGGCTTAGAGAAGAATTACAAGAGCAGACTGTGTTACGTTCAAATAAGATGCAAAAGATAAGATACCAAGGTTTGCAGGAAGTAATGGAGTTCATTTGGGAATATTGTGCAATATACATAAAAATATCATTAAATATCTTTAGTGGAAAAAAAACCTGTCAGCAATCCCGGAGTTGTAGAAGCTTTGCCATGTGCAGCACACAGCTTTTAACACGTTTGTTTTCTAAAGTCCTGCAGTTTATTGTTGGTTTTTATCAATACAGGAATAAAGTGTATTCTGAATATGAGCTGAAATGAAGACGCTCTACTTTAGCTATATACACTTTGACTACATTTAACTCAGTCTCAGTGTGAGTGAATGGAATTATTATGGACGTTTAGTGTGTGTTACTTCATTAATTAAACTTAATGAATGAAAATATAACAGTCCACTTCTTTATCCCAAGAAACCCAGCAGATAAGCCTTCACTGAAATGAAAGGTTATACTATTCACAGCACGCATGTGTACCTTGAGTGGCTTGGATTGTAGCCATCTTGTTTACCAATAAAAATATACTTTATTGCTTAGGCTTGGAAGGAAAAATGGAAAAAAAAAAAGGTAGCTATACATAAACTGATGCTGTGGACAGTTGCTTCTGTGATAAGGAAGGATCCCCCCCTTTCCCCAGTGGGAGAGGACAGGGACTACTTTAAACACTACTAATTAGTTCAGTTTATCTTGCATGCGTTACAATGCTGTAGTTAGTTAATTATAGCTTTTCCCATTAGCAGTATGTTAAGAATAATGAATTAACATATCACACGGATCAAAAGAACATCTACAAAGTTTATCTTGGAGGGAAGAAAGTGTTATTGTGTGGCAGGAAGTCCCCCTGGCTTTCCCAAGGCGTAGATTTGTTGGAATTCCTGAGCTGGTGCTTCAGAGCCTGATGAATGACTTGAATTGATCACAGACAAGGGACACTGGAGCTCTTGGTTGCTTAGCAACCCACCAAGATGCCACAATTTCTTTTGGTGTATTTGTCCAGTAAAGTAGAAATTCTGGTTTGTTAAAGATTTTTTTTTTTTTTTCCCTAGCAGAAAGCCCACCTTCTAACAACCTTAGATAATGTACAACTAAAAATGATGCCTCGTGCAGAGTCTGGGGGGCAGCGTGGGTATGAAAAAGAAAAGAGCAAGAATCTTACTTGTAAACCACGTTCTGGTGGTGATGTGCTCAGTGTTTTAGAACAAGTTCCAATTGTCCTTTCTCGGTTAGGCTTCTGTTCAAAACCCAAAATCCTTCGTGGGACAAGTCAGTCTTAAGAAAGAAGTCATCTGCCAAATACTGTTTGAACAGTTCCCCGCGCGCTGTCTCGAGATGTGAGACTCTGCAAGGTCTTGTGGCGTTACCCCACGCTCCGTTCCGAGTAAATGAAAAGCAACAGGGAACATGTGGTTTGACCATTGCTGGAATTACGGCGGGGCAGCCTGGCCCATCCTATAGCCCATGTGGCTGGAGAGCTCTGCTAGGTTGTCCTCGCGGAAGACGCTGATTTCTTAGCACATCTCCTAAGGAGAGAACAGATTTAGTGCTCAAAGAGCAGAAGGAAGATAAATGTTATTGCAGTTATGTATACCCAAAGTACCAGTATTGGCTTTAAGCAGGTTATGGCATCCTGCATACGGTTCATATATGCTGAATTATGGTTTTGTGTCAGAGAACTCCTTATTGTTACCCTTGGGTCCACAGATACTGGTGTTTTAGTTCTGGAGTGCACCTTGGAAGGGAATTGTGCCGTCGTCCCATCCCCACATACTGTGCTTTCGTTTGCATTCTGGGGAGGCCACGCAAACTGGATTAATTTTGGCTGAACCTAGGCCAGAATATCTGTTTGAGGAGTTTACTTTGTTCATTTCAGCTGCTAATGGGTTTTTCACCCGCGGCCTCCTGACCAGAGCTCAAGCGAAGCCTTTGCAACGCGTGTAGGTGGATTTGGGGTTCTCAGCAGCATTTTGCTCTACTTATCTATGCCCTTCTGAGCTCTGCTACGTGCTAATATAGACATATCCCCTTCCTTCTAAAACTGTAACTAAGAAAAAGCATAGTAGGGCTAGGAGAACTGCAGGCTGTCGTGGCATTTATTTTACCTAGAGAGTAGCTGGCATTCTGGAAGATTTCTTTCTCCCTCTTGGTGAGAAGAAGGAGTCCAGGTATTTCTCTTCATTCCTAGACACAGAGCTTGGGAATTGTGTGATTTACTGGCGTCTTGGACCCGAAGGGGATGTTGTGGCAGTGCCTGTAATAACTGCTGCCATATTTGGATCGCAATGAACCAAATCTCAACTCGTTATCTGTCAATATTCCTAGACTAGGATTATTATAGTTCATAATCTGTGTGTTTGTAGTTGCCTTTCTAAGTTTAGGCAGATGTAGGTAAAGATTTAGGAACATGTGAGCTTGTTTGATTTTTTGATGGTGTGGTTTGGTTTTTTTTTTTTTTGCTGTTGTTTCTATGTAACAAAGTCAATGCCCCAAATTCAAGGTTGTTATATTTGTGTCTTTAGTTTTTTTTTTTTTCCTCAGCCACTCTCCTTGTATCTCTTTTATACATTGATTTCTCTAAGTGCATTTGCATACCCAAATGCTGATTAGCGCTTGCCATTGTAGTGATTGCCTCTGCGTTATAATGAGATGAAGGTACATGGTCAAGTTTGGCGTCTCGGGTTTCTCCTCCCAGCGTGTCCAGGCACCTCCGTGTCAAACACACCACGTGGAGCTGTGATGGCCCATGTGATGTGTTATTTTCTGAGCTTGCAGCATTCCCTAGCAGATGTTTCCTTCTTCCTTCATTACACCTGAATGTATAAAACTCCCCAAAATGCAGATGGAAAACAGTTTATCATTAAAATTAGTGTTTATTGTTACAGCTGAACTAGTGATAGTTGTTTTGAGCGTGACCTCCAGGTGCAGATCCTGCTCCGTGTAAGAAGGATAAGATTTATGTTGCTTTCTTCATTAGGACTTTTAAGGTTTCATAATTTCTTTTGCCCCTTGCTACCCTTCTCTTTTCTCCATTTGTTGGAAAAATAGCCGATTTCCCCTTTCAGGTGTTTTCCTCCTTTTGCTGAGTGGGCACCAAGACGGAATTAAATGCGAGGTGTGGTGGGGATCCGACTGGGGCTGGAGAAGGATGGAGCTGAGCCTCCTTGGATTCATCCTCCTCTTTGCTCCTGTTCTCCTGCGCAGAAGAACGGAGATGCCTGGACCTAGGCCTGAGCAGCTGGGGGAGAAGGAGCCGACGGTCGAGCCTGGGCAGGGCTGTAAGAGTGCAGCTTTCGAGGATAATTTTAACAGATGGTTCCTGGTCTGGCTGTGCTCTAATAGCCAGTCTGTCGGCCAGGTTGAGTTGCCTCAGGGACAGCCCCGCGCCAGGCTCCCGACAGGTAACCTCCAAACAGCCGCTCTCACCCTGGCGAAAACAGAGCTTCTCCTAGCGTCCCCGTTTTATCCTCCCCACGTTTGTGATCAAGGAGGCGGGGAATGGTGAACCTTGTGTACCTGCTGTGGACTTTGTTTTCCCATGAGCTCCCCCACTGCAGCAGCAAGATGTGAAGTGGGGGTCTTGGGCTTCAGCCTGGACCTCACCTATGCTGCTATGGCCTGCCCGGCGATGCTCCTGCTGCACCCACTGCTGCACCCTCCTCCTCTTCTTCCTCGTCCTCCTTCTCCTCTTCTTTCTCCTCCTCCTCCTCCTCTTCTTCCTCCTCCTCCTTCTCCTTCCCTCTTCTTCCTCCTCCTCCCGGCAGCATGGAAGGCAGCACATGGGTTGGGCATTCACAAGTGCTTGTGGCTGCTGGTCTTTGCTGTCAAGGTGGATAAGGCTGTGACTTTAAAGGTGGCAGGAACCCCTGTGAAGGGGTCTGTAAAGGCTGGGGAGTCTTGCTGCCCTCATGCATACAAAGTTTAACTCTAAACAAGCCAAGCGGTGAAAGCACAGGGCTCCAGTTCCAAAGAAGCGTATCTAAATATTTCAGTGAGGCAAATTCCTCCTACCTTTCAATACAATTTAGTCAGATGACTTTAGTGCCTTTAAAAATCTCATTTCAAGTGTCTGCATTTTTAGGGAGACCCTAGGGACGACCGTGAAAGGTTGGCAGTCGCTATTCAGGACAGCCTCCTGGCTGAAATTAATTGGTGAGGCAGTAATCTCCTAAGAGGAGTTAGGGAAAAATAAATTGCAGAATTCGGGCCCATCCACCTTTCAGTCTGTGTCTCCTTTGGTGACTTTTCGAGTGTGACACAACCAATTCCCCGTCAGCCTTTCCCACTGGCTGACACCGGAGAGGTGGCTTTGAATGCTGCCTGCTGTGCTTGTGTGGGACTTGAAAGGCAGAGGAGGGGGCTGCCGTTAAGGGGGTGTATTCCCACAGCTTGGAAGTGCACTTGAAAAATGCATCGTTCAGTGATGTCGTGTGTATTACGGCATTAAAACTGATGGAAGCCTGGAACAACGGTTCAGTAAAAAAATGGCTGGTGCCGTTGCTGTATCCCCAGTGCTTGAAATAAAATTAGTCTTGATGAAAGATTGCTCTGCTTATAGGAAAAGTAAAATTATTATTCCAGGGCAGAATTTTTTCTGTTAGAAAATACCATAACAATGCTTTCAGCTAACAGTAGTGATCAACTCAATATACTTTTTTTTTTTTTCAGTTTACTGAAATCAGAGAATTGTTAATAGTAAGATTGATTGTAGATTTTGAAGCGCCTACAGATTTCTTCAGGAGTGTTTTCATAGCCCCTGTGGTCTGTCTGTGGCATCACTAAACCCCTTCCCTCTGCGGTACTGGGGCGGTTTGTGGGGGTTGATAGAGGTGTGTGCACCCCTGCCCGTCCACCCCATGTGTTGGTTTTGCTTCTTCACAGGTGAAATACCCCAAACCAGAATATATCCTCGCTGATTTCAGTGCATTTATTAACTAAAACTGGGGCTACTGCTCAGCTGTTGTACTGGATAAGATATTGTACTTTATTTTTCACAGGTTATTCTTTCACATCGCTCCACCCATGGCTTTGTTCTAGTAAAATTTCATTGTAGGGAAATTGTTTAGAGGATTTCTATTTTGACCAGAATTATGGGTCAGAGAAGGTGCCATCTGATCTTCTTGGTCATGAGACAGTTTTGCAGCCGAATAACTTGTATTCGGTGCTTACTTTGTATGAGTTCTACTGAAGAATCGATCAAAACTGTAGTTATTTTGGTAATTAAAATCCCAAACCCTTGGAGATAAATATTCCTTTTTTTTTACATGTGAGCAGAAGAAATAACACTAGTTATTGCTAGTATCTGGAAATACTAATGGAGGATTTTATTTTGTTATATTCTCAAGAAAGTAATGAACCTGATACACTGCGGTGACTTTCAGGATTGAAAACCACTGGTGAAGTCATGGCGCCACTGAAATAGATGGTCAAACTCCCACTGACCTCAGCAGAGTCAGGTTTTTGTCCCAAGAGTGAGGAAAATCTAATTTACAACCTAACCGGTTTGTGAAATAGGCATAATGGCTCAGGTCCTTGACTGATACAAATTGCTGTGGTTGAGCTGAGGATGATTGAGTTACGCTGATTTACGCCATCTGGGCTTCTGGAGAATGGTGTCCGACGTCCGCGGGGGCTGGCCGTGTCCGTGGGTAAGCGCGCTGTGACGGGCTGCGCGCTCGGGCTCCCTGCAAACAGGCACCTTAGGAGCTTTGTCGTGGTGTCTCCCATCAGGTGGCATATTCTCGTCTAGGATTTTGACTGGAAACAAATAACCAGGGAACAGTAATGAATATTGCTGTTTTCTGAGTCATACAAATTACAAATGCCGTGCTGTAAGCTATAGAGTAGCAGTGATTAAAGGACTGTCCCAGCTGTACAAAGCTAAGGCATACCTGCTTTGTTAAATTTACACTGAAATCCATGGTAATTGCCGAGGGTTTACTACCTGCATGGCAAATGCACCTTTCTATTATTGGCTGTACGAGGTTTGACTTAGGCTTTCGCCTTAATTGAGGATTTCTCTATCTCTAATTCTCGTGTTGAACTGCAGCATCCCTCTGCCGGTGTCTGTGCAGTGCTCAAGCGGTGATTTTGCCCACCCTGCTTTTCGGCTAATTCCTGCCCGGACGGGGCCTGCCTGCTGGGAAACACTCGGACTCGCCTTTGCAGCTTTGTGTTACATCCCAGGGAACCGCTGAAAATTGAGAGCTGTTTGAGTTGTATCATAGCACAAAGCTTTATTAAAGGTAAAGCGCAGCAAGTGTGGTGGCACCCGAAAGTAATACAGCTGGCCTGGTTGTGCAGCCCTTAAGAAAAGGATTTTTTTCCCCATTTATTTCCACCAGTGCAGGATCCTGCCTTTGGGAGCGTTGTACCTAATTATCCTGCCAGTGCAGCAAATTTTCAGCGTCAGCCATTCCTCCTGTCAGACATCCCTGTGCGGTGAAACCTCGCATAATTCCCACTGCATAGCAAGAGGAAAATGTCATTTTTGGGGCATAAGAGATCTGCCTCAGTGTTTATTTAAAGAAAAAAAAAGGCAAAACACCAACAAGCCCAACAGGCAACAAACATCAAGGGCTATTCACAAATCTTACCATGTATATCGCCAAAAAAACCCTGAAGTCATCTTTGTAGTCAGCAGGTAAGCAGCATTTTCCATATAAACCTCTTCCACTCTCATCGTCCAAAAGGTACACTAAGCTTGTCTCTGCACAAAGCTCCTCGTACTAGGTGATGGTTAGACCAAATTTTTCATCCTCACGTAGGATGGGGTATAGGCAGGGCATATTTGGCAGTGTTAATTATATGATGCACTCACTGAAAAGAATAACGTATGCAAACTTCTGAAGCTTGGACAATGGCAATAAAATGCCATAAATGGCATTTATAGCTTTATGTATTTTATGATCCCCCAACCCAAATGACCCCAGAGAGGGAATGCGCCCTTAAAAATTTTAGGCCTTTAAATTAAGTGAATTTAAATTCACTCATTTGCATACTTTTTTTTTTTCCCCTCTTTGTTCTGCCTGAATGAGAGATCACTTCAGTAATTGAACTGTAACTTCGCTACAGGTAAATAATGTAAGACAGCTTATATTCCGAATGCTTGACTGCATTAGTGTTGTGCGCTGCTAATCCGGCAATTTGCAGCACACCTTTGAGAGGAGACGGTGTCCAGTCCACTTAGGATCACCCAGCGCTGGGCTGGAGCTTGAAAGTTCAATTAACGCGCGGTGCTAAATGCGCTTCTCAAACAGGGACTCGAAAGGATGCTGTGGGGAGATGAAACAGGCATCCCTGGAAAAAACCCCCAACTTACTGAGTTAATATCAATGTCCAAAAGCTGAATACTCCTAAAAGTCAAGTTTTACAGGTAAAATGTAAGGCTGAAGTCTCCAAAATAGCTTTTGGGAGCAGGCTGTGGTGATAAACTTTGTGGTCTGTGTTTGTGTTTGGATCTTGTTGCCAAAAAAGGCCAATGCAATCCTGGGCTGCAGAGGGAAGAGTGCGGCTAGCAGATCAAGGGAGGTCATTCTCCCCCTCTACTCTGCACTGGGGAGACCACAACTGGAATACTGTGTCCAGTTCTGGGCTCCCCAGTTCAAGAGGGACAGGGAACTGCTGGAGTGAGTCCAGCGTAGGGCAATTAAAATGATTGAGGGATTGGAGCACCTTCCTTATGAGGAAAGGCTGAAGGAGCTGGGACTCTTTAGCCTGGAGAAGAGAAGGCTGAGGGGAGACCTTATTATGGCATACAGGTATCTAAAGGGTGGGTTGAAGGACGATGGAGCCAGACTTTTTTCCATGGTTCCCAGTGACAGGACAAGGGGCAATGGACACAAGTTGTAACATAGGAAGTTCCGTTCAAATACACGGAAAAACCTCTTTACAGTGAAGGTGCCAGAGCCCTGGGACAGGCTGCCCAGGGAGGGTGTGGAGTCGCCTTCTCTGGAGACTTTCAAGCCCCGTCTGGGTGCAGCCCTGAGTGATGTGCTCTGGGTGATCCTGCTTTAGCAGAGGAGTTGGACTAGATGATCTCTAGAGGTGCCTTCCAACTCTGACATTCTATGATTCTGTGATCCAGCAGCTGGATTTGGCATCTCTGTCCCTGTGTGACGGCTGAACTGGGGTGGGTGGGGAGAAGTGGTGGTGGGAGGGAGAGGCAAGGGATAAAATCTCTATTAGAAAAAGTCTTGTTTAATATCTTTGGAAAAGATAGCGTGATATATCATGCAAGGATGACGAAGTGTTTCTGGCTCTGTTATCCTCTGTATCTTAGGGTTCTGTGGGAATACCGGAGGAGTCCATGTACAAAGAGGGAAAGCAGAAGGAGGTAGGGGATGATTGTCTGGAGAGCTTGGCACCAGTCCCAGAAAAATAATGGATAAGTTGATAGAGGATTGAATTAATATAGAGTTAAAGAATAGAGAGATAATTAAGGCCGGTCACTATGGCTTTCTGACAAGGGACCCCATTCCTGATGGGGTTACGGGTTTGATAGACATGGGTAACTAAGCACTGCGGCAGGGTTTTCCAGGTGTTAGGTTTGGTATCTCATGAAATCTCAGTTAAAAACAAACCCAACAATGTTTGTATGTAGAATTAGTAGCAGTCTTCTTTAATGGACTAAGATTTACCTAACGGAGCTGGAAAGGTATTTGCCCATGGGGATTGTTCATTGAAAGATGAGTGGGTTTAGTACAGTTTCACAAGAATGAGATCTACTCCTGAAACTAACATCTCTGTCAGTAACCTGGACAAAAAACCTAAATGTCTGCTCCCAAAGTTGTTCGTACGGAAATAATAAGTTATATGGAGCAGACTGACCAGCTGGCAACGTGCTCCCCCTTCTCTTGCCCTCCCACAGTCTGTGCCTTAACCAATGCACTGGAAGAGGGTCGCCTTGAGAAGAGTTACCATGAAAGTGCATGGAGGGTCGGAAAAAGGAAGATGACTTCCCAATGGGATGCTGTGGCTGAGGGACTAGTGGGATTTTTATTGGAGTATGTGAGAATGCTGGAAAGCTATGGCCAGTTTTGGTGTCAACAGCTGCAAAAAGAGTTTACAAAACTGAAGAGTTGAGAAAATAACCACAATATTGATTTGAAGAGTGGAGAAAATTCCCTGCAGTGAGAGATTTAGAGAGCTCAATCTGCCTAGCTCATCAAAAAGAGGATTGAGAAGGGGACTTGATTACAGGGATGAGTATTTTCATGGGGAAAGCATACCCAGCTTTTTAATCAAGAAGAGAAAAGAAAAATAAGATCTAATAGTTGGAAGCTGGAGCCAAACAATTTGAAATTAGACATTAAACACAATTTATTGTTTGTGATAAACAGCTGGAATGAACTGTGATGTTCAAATCGAGACTGGATACCTTGTGTGATATGATCGGTCAAACACAAGTTACTGGATATGATTTGCAGGCGATAGGGAAAAGCACAGCAACCTATGACGTACAGAAGGGTGCAAAGGCCTTAAAATCTATGAGCATTGAAAGGGTGATCAAAGAAAGGAGGTAAGAAATAGGAGGAAGCACATGTAAGCAACAAAAAGGAGAAATACAAGCACCAAAAGGGCAAAGAAAGGAATTTCATTGGGAGAAGGACCTTCTGTTTCTAAATGTGGGAACATATGTCTCAGCAAAGTGAGTTTTGGCATTAGAAGCACCTTGAAAGTTGGCAGAGCTGGAGTCATCTGTTTCGTAGTCAAAACAGCAATTTTGGATTCTCTGCTTTGTTAATGATGATGAAGAAACCTCCTGTTTGCGGTTTGGGCTTTTGGCACCGTTGGCTGCATGTTCTGCTGCTGTGGGAGAAGACGGTGCAAGCAGCTTTGCTTAGCCGTGATGGAGCCCAGGGCTACGTCCCGCAGCGAGAGCCGTGCCACGTTCCCCAGAAGCAAAGGGCATGGCTGGTATCGCCGGGGCTACGACCCAACTTACCTTTTCAGCGGTGAGCTGTCACTGTGGTCTCGTGTGCCCGTCGCTCTGTTGACACCACTGCTGTATGTACAAGTATTAAAAGAAAGAATAAACCCTGTACTTATACCATTAAAACTAATTTTTGGGGGAAATCCAGCAGGGAAGCCTATGCAGTCATGGCTATTTTTGACGTCTACCGTGTATATGCATTTGTCCTCTTGAAATAGTTTCACCAGATTAGTGACGGTGTCTTCTTTTTTCAAAGAAGAAACTATATTTCAAGTCCTCACAGTGCCTAATAACCAGGTAATCATTAATTTAAGTGTAATATTGTGTTTATTCTGTGGGGAAGTGCAGTGGTTCAGCCAAGATTGTGATCCAGGTGAATTTGCTGCTGTTTTTTTTTCTGTGGATCTTCAGTTATAATGGAAGAAGGGAAAGAGATGCCTTAAGGACTGTAAGTCACTTTGCTACCATGGAAGCTCTTTACTCAGGACTGAAAATCACTTTTCCAGCAAAATTTTCCAAAGTGCTGTGTTATGTCCACAGCAGAGGATACTACTGTAATTGTTATGTGGAGAGAAATAACTCGCATATGTTATTTTTTTTACAACTCCATCACAAAGCTGTTACCTTTGTTTAGCAGCATTTCCTGTCTTGTTTTAGATTTGCAGAGTGCAGTTATTTCAGGATCTTTTCAATGGGAATTGGCAACGTGTTTCCTTTAGACTATTTAACGGAAACATAAACTCTTTGTGATCAATTAGAGCACCCAGTTACCTGCAGCTCTCTATGGGTCAACTATTTCTGACTCGTAGGGCCATAAACCTTTGATGTTGCCAGCACAGAATATCAGTTTTCTGAGTTCTGGGCTGGAGCGTGGATATTTTCAGGAGTGCTCTAGAACTTGGGCTTATTATGGGAATATTCTCCTTGGAATATTTCCATAATATTCTCCTGGGAAGACTGATAAATTGTAATAAACTGTTTTCTTGTGGGGGGAAAAAAAAATCATGCAAGAATGTCTGCAATACCTGTAATAATTGACTAACTGGACAGTAATTATTCCAAAATGCTGTTGGAAGTATACTGACCTTGATGATCCCTTACTTTCTTAGTGGACAGCTGAGTAATTGTCTTTGCCTAAGGATTCCCTAGAAGCTGTTCTCAAATCAGAGCAGCACTTCAGCATTTAACTCATGACACTGTGACATCCATTAGGAACGCAGAGAGGTAGGAATTAACCTATTCAATCCGATTAAAGATCCAATTAACTTAGAATCCTATCTCTGCTAGTAGCTCATACTAGATTACTCAACACCCTGGGAAAAAAATAAAGAAAACCAACACAACAAACCACTAAAAAAACCAACCCTACACCTTCCTCCATCCTCCCCTGAATTCTCATTATCACAATTAAGAAACAAAGTGTTCCTGAAAGATTATTTTTTTTATCTTACCATGCACTTATTTCTTGGCTTCCATCCTGAAACATGAGATCAATAGCCCTGATAAATTCTTATCCTGGCTTGGTAAAGTGTTATTATTAGCAATTTAAGCATCTAATCATTCTCCTAATCATTATGCCCTTTGTATCAATAACATTTTTGTGTCAGAGAGTTCGCAAAGTTAATTATTGTGATTTTCTCACATTTTAAATTTGCTGTTTCTGAATTCCAGTGCGATCATTAAAGTGACTATTTGACCTTCTTTCACCTGTTTTCATAAATACTTGTGTCTGTCATGTTCATTCCTTGAAACACTTCATCTGTATATGAAATACTGGTAATTCTTTTCATTCCTTTCTTAAAGGGACCTTTAATATTTTCCTTGGGTTTGACCCGTTTAGTCCTTTCTATGATTTTTGAATGCCCTTTGAATGCAATATACTTAGAGTCAAAGGTAAGAATATAGTAGCTACACATCGAAATTGCTAAACTTGCACTATACTTATTTTTAGTCCTTTCTAATATGTTCTGTACAGAACCTCCCATCTTGGTTGCCTCTTGACCACTTTGGCCTGCTGAGCAGATGCTTTCTATTGACGTGATTTTTCTTTTTTTGCGGAAAGAAAACAAGGCAATAGAAACACTACTCTCTTTCAGCTTTCCGAAGGCCAGGGGCTATTTGGGGAATTTAACTTCAGTTAAAAAAAAAATGAAACAAATCTATTATGACCTCTGAGAAAGTCTGATGTTTTAGATCATAGGCCGTTTCTAAATATAGGGATCGGAAATTAATGTCTGCCTGGGCAGATTATTCTGTAACTGTCTCCTGCAAGGTTTTTCACAGTTTCCTTTGAACCGAGTGTCCTGGCCATTTTTTAAGAGATAATAGTTTGAGTGGATGAAGTGTTAAGATGATACGCTGTAAGATATATATACACACACACACAAGGAGTTAAATTGCTTACTATATATATGTATGTTTTTGCATGAAATTGCTTTATCATCATGGCAGTTTATGGAAAAAGATGGTCATTTGGGATATATAAGTATATATATGTAATATATATTTTATTTTATTTTTTTCCTAAACCGTTTTGTGCAACAGGCAATAGCTTTTGCCTTGGGCTTTTGAATCTGATATTGCTTTATCTTCCCTGAAAATAATGAGTACCAGCAAGATCTGATGTGACTGAAAGGGAAACAAACAAAAGCGAAGCAACTCAATATGGAGTGTATCAAATTTTAGATTTATTCCGGAGACGTGAATTTTGAAAGTTGAAACTACACACCTACGATGTGTGTGTTTGCATGAGGATACACATACAAGTGCGTATATACCCTCTATTTATAAATACGTATGTGTGTAATTGAGATCTTTGTCTTGTACAGGCACATGAGAAGTGCTGGAAAGCTGCATACTAATGTTTAATGGTTCCTAATATTTAACAGTTGGGTTGTACCACAGCTATGGAGAAGTGATCCAGATTCCTTCCGTTTTGGGGTATTGCTTTTACTTGGGGGCTCCTCTCTATAGAAGATCTTCCTGTATTTGGCTGCAGACACTCGCTGTGGCAGATGTTATGACTCAGAGCAGACATGAGGATTCAGATTTTTTTTTTTCCTCTCTCTCTTTTTTTTTTTTTTTCCATAAGTGACTTGCCCCCAGGCATGTTTTGACAGGGAGGATATCATTTCAAATTAAATGTGAATGTGGAGGCTTTCCAAAGCTACAAATTGCAGAGATTTCTCAGTGTGACTCAAAGTAAAAAAAGTGTTGTGCATGCTGATGACTTGCTGTGCTGGGAGGGTGCTGCTGTGGTGGAGCTCCGGTCCCAAAACGCATAGTTTATTGCCTTGTTACAGATTTGGACACAAGAGGCAGTATCCATGAGTGAGCTGCTTTGACCTTGTACCTTTAATAACCATTTTCCTCCATAAACTTCATAAAAGCCAACAGGGCAGAGCTGGTTTTTTCCCTGCTGCGTTCAGGTAGGCTGGGATGGTGACTGGTGGTTGGAAATCTCATTTCCCCGATTTGTTTGAAATGGTCAGGTGAATCGCTAGCATCAGTGAGCAGAAGATATTTTTGAGAGGACAAAGAATGTGGTCTGAAAGCAGGCAGCCCAGAGGATGCTTCCTGCCGAAGACTGCCGGCGGGCAGCGGCGGGCTTTTTGTCTGTACCAAGGTGATTGCTTTTCCCCTTTTACGTGGGGAGAGGTGAAATGAGGAGAGGAATTCCTCCTTAGTTGTTGTTGGGTCTTTGGTGTTTTGGTTGTTTGTTTTTTTAAAAAAAACTATTTCAGGAAATTTAATGGAGCGATCATCTATAATCCTAAATAACATCCCATGAGCTATTGGTGCCTGCGATCTGTGTGTCTTCTGAAGTAAGGGACCTCAGTGCTCCAGATCTCCAACATTTTAAAGTTTTTCCTGTGTTTACGAGTAGAACTTTTCCTTTCTAATGAAATAAAGCAAAGAGAAACCCCCCCATTTCTTGCCTAAATCTCCAGATTTGTGGCACAGCCATAATGAAGGTCAGATTTTTGCAATGTTTGAAGCTGGTACTCTTTGAGTAGGTTCTGGCTGTCTGAGGATGTTATATCTTCCAGAGTTTTTCTTTCATTCTTCCTACCTTTATTCTCTTTTTCACTTTTTGTTCCAGTTTTTGACCCATGTTTCATCTCTCTCTCTGCTTCTCCCTTTTTGGTTTTGCTCATCCTTGAGCTGCTGCGTCCTGGGGCACGAGATGTTTCTGCAGCCTCTGGGACAATCCCGACCACGGTGTTTCGGTGTTAACACGGTGCCGGTGAAAGGAATGAGGCTGGAATGGCTGAAAGGATGCTTTCATCCATGTGTAACTTCAGCTGGGATCTGTTAATTTACGCAGAAATCAGTGGAACTGTGTAAATCCGTATGCAGGCAGGATCTTGCCTGTGTTAGCCCCAAGGTCTGTAGCATCTTATGGTCCCTTTAGGGAGATGTGGACATGAGCTTCCTTTGTGTCACCATGTTTTCTAGGTTTTTCCTTCTGTGCTGAGAATACAGCGTAGGAAAGGAGCGAGAGCGAACTCTGATAGCTTTAACCCGTAATAAGTCTGGTGTCCTCAGGGAGAACGGAGATTAAAGAGCCAAAATTCTCTAGGAGATTGTCACTTGGCTAATGATGATAGTAGCCTATGGCAGTCAGGGATGATATGGCTGATACTTAGCAGGGGTTGTGAACCAATTAGTCTGCTCAACAAAATACTTGGTCCATTGGGTGCAAATGTTAAGAATATTTATAGGGCTGGCTATGGAGTCAGCTAATCAAAATTGGAGAAAGCTACTTAAGAGGCTGTCCCAGGTTCTACAGAGGCTCTGAGATTACACAGCTGACAGATAAACAAATGTTTGCCCATGTAAATATTAGGACTTAAACATTGTATTTGAACTCCTTTTCAGTTTCCTAGCATTGTGAAATCAATTAGGGGTGCTTAAAACATGCCACAGTCCCCTTCCCTGTGGAGAGCTTGTTTCAGCGGTGGCCGTCCGTCGGTGATCTCCTGCAGGTTGGCTTCCTCCAACTTTGCTTTTGGCATGGCTCCGATGGTGCAGGGAGGAGCTCATTTCCATGACGGCAGAGGGTGTCACGTAAGCTGGCCCAGGTGAAATGGCAGCAGCACAATAACATTTCAACAAATGCTAGCATGTCGTTCCGCATTTGTTAACTGCTTAAGTTCTGAGTATTCCCATTAGCTCTCTAACTCATTCATTCTTTAACCTGCTAACTTGCTGAAGTATGGATCTATTGCAAATCGACGTTGGTATCACAGCCCGGTCCATTATATTAGTGATGTCCAGTCCATTATAGCAGTGATGTAGAGAGCTGGTAGTTACAGGAGATCTAATCGTACAGTTGGAGAAGAAATGCAGTAATTCACCTAAATGTACAGGGTGACTTAAAGGTTCGTAAGGGTTTCTTTCTTGGCTTATTTATTTATTTGCACTTCATGTTAAGTGCAATTAATAAAATAACTTCTCAGGGGTTTTTTGCCCCTGTAATCTAAGGCATGGCTTAAAACCATTTCTGTTACACTGAGAAAAATCCACAGGCTTCACTGGAAAAGCTTTGCGAAACCTGCAAATATTGATTCCTCCGATTTGAGACTTAAATGTGCTCATACATGTTTTTACAGGGAATCTGCAAATAGAAGAGCAGCTTCTAACTCTGCCACTAAGCTTCTGATCAAAACCATTCTGCCTTGCTGGTTTACAGCAGTTATTTTACAGCAAGCAATTGGTTTGAAATACAGCCATTTTGAATTTGGGGCTGAAGGTAGTTTTCTCCAGTAGTTATTTGAAAAATCACATGTTAAACTGGGGCATTTATTGTATTTGTCAAGTTCTAAATGAGGTCTTTACTTATAGAAAAAAAAATATTAATAAAAGCCAGGTTGCAGATTGTTCTGGTAAGCACTGTGTGACTTCATTTTTTTATTATTATTATGGTTTTTTACACACCCCTGTGTAAAAGCTTTCTTTGTGCTGCTGCTATTCTGGCTGTAAGTGGTTTTAAGTGCAGTGGGGTTTAACATACAGATGTTATCTCTGATGGATCTTATATATTGAAAATGGCATAATGTCTTTTTTGATCCTGAAAAGCATAATGTTTATTGGTACTGATAACTGTTAATAGCTTTTTTGGTTTGGTGTTTTTTGGTTGTTGTTTTTTTTTTTTTCTTCATATGTGTATTGAAGATGCAACATATTGGCAGTTAAATGGGGTAAAAATGGTCTTTTCAAGAGGAAGATCCAAGTCCGTGGAGAATCTCCAGGGATCTCATTAAAGCGCTCTTTTCTTAATATAGTGTTCTGCAATAACAGCTATCAGAATCCCCACAGTGTGGTTTCCTGATAGTTTAGTTTACACAGAATTAATTGTCTAATTTTGCAAGCAACCAGTATAGTGCACATTGATTTTCAGTTATTTAATTATTTTTAGTCTGATGTGTTGCTCTCATGGATTCTGCTTCATATTGTAAGGTAGTTATTACAATCCATCTTGTACCATTTTGTCGTAGCACATATTACGTACGAATCATGATTTATTTTTATTTATTTTACTTTATCGTTCTTCTTTTTGTCCTTCCATATAGAAGAATTGCTGTTCATTTAAGCGATTCTTGCGTAAAGCGTTTTTAAACAGCACAAATGAAAGGACTGATCAGAAAAGCCAATTCAGTTGTTATAGGGCTTCTGTGGTTTAGATGCTCCAGAGACCAACCCTGAATGAGGAGAGTGGATTTCCCTTGTCCTCGGAGGTCAGCTTGCTGGTTTGGCTGGTACAGGAATAGCAAAGAGAAGATGAGCCTTGTACAGAACAAAGGACCAGCAACTTGCAGTCGGTTGATACAGGAGCGTAGAAAAATGTATTTGAAAAATATTTCATAGCCTGTGTTGAGAATTTGGCTCGAACAGGATTTTAAATGTATTTGGAGGCTTCCTTGTAAAAGCAAAGTTATTTTAAAATAATTTGCAAAAGAGTTTTTTGTCTTAGGATGTTGCTTACCCGCATGAGAAAGATGGAGTTATGCAGAATATTCTTCAGTTCAGTTGGGGGCAGGACGGCTGCTAAAACAACTTCTGGCCTCAACCAACTGCTAAATATCACCTTCCAGCTCGGCTGGTCATTGCTGCCGGGCTCGGGAGGCAACTCTCCTTCCCTGCCTGCTCAGGCTCCCGCAGGTGGGGAAAAGATGATGGGCTTCTGCTGATTTTTGCCCCTGCACCTGGCCATGTTCCTGCAGCTGGTGATGGTTTTTAACCCCAGGAATGGCTTTGCCCTGCAAAGACCATCACTAAATGCAAACATCTCCGCTGAAACTATGGCTATTCACTTGCGAGCAACACGTTGACTGGAGGAACTGGTGACTACGTCCTCAGCTGCTGTAAACTGGAGGAGTTAAATGAGTAGCTGGAAGAGCTTTCTGCACAGGGTCTGGAAGCGATACAGGAGGCAGGGAGTGAGCATGGGCTGGATATCAGCTGGAAGAAACACGGGAATCCAGACAGCCAGAAGAGATGTAGCCTGTGGAGACTGTGCAGAAACAATAGTCCTGTCCCAAATGTGTGCATTTTTGGATGCGTGGGTACCCAGCTGTCTTAGTGTGGTGATGGGCTATTGAAACATCTCCTGTTCCTATAGGATGAAGAGCTGGGTGGAGGAGGGAGGGAGGGCTGAGGAGCAGTGAGGAAGAGGAGCAGGAAACCAGCAAAGCAGCTGGGAATTCAGGCAAAGGGTGTCCTCCAGCTGTGAGTGAAAGGGTACGAAAGTGAAACACTTTGATTAATGGTAGTGAGCTCGCTAGCCAGCAACAGGGCAAGTCAGAATAGCTGATTTGGAGGGGGGAAGAAAAAAACCCCAAACCAGCAAAGCTATCATCAAAGCATGTTGTATTTCAGAAGGTACATGCTTGTCAACACTTGGGTTTTTTCATCTTTGATTTACTTGAAATGTTCTCTAAATGAAAACTGTGACTTTTCCTGTAAGAAGCGAGCATTTTGGACAATGCTGCCATCCTTCTTGCCAGCATGTCTAGGAGGGGGAAAGAGAAGGAAAATCAGCGAAAGGTGAGATTCCTTTGCATTCTCATTCACTGCCTTTTTAGCTCTTGGCTCTATTAAGTAAGTTGAGGTGCAGTGAATTTGTAATGCCATAGCTATTCCAAAGTGCTGTTGTAGGCAGGGATTGTATCTCCCTGTTAGAAGCTAGATAGGGAAAAAACAGCTTGTGGGTTGCAGGATGGATCCAGCCCACCAAGCAAACGAGATGTCTCCATCACGCTGGTAAAGGATGGCTGTTCCCAGGTATTACGGACCACACTGAGTGCGCTGAGCTTGACCAGACGTAAGGCTGTTCTCTGTTGGGAGGCACCTGAAATGTGAATGTGCCACCACCCTGTCTGGTCCCGTGACAGGGCTTTAATGGCGTGCAGAGCCTTGGAGTGCTGTGTCCCATCCCGGCCCCACTGGTAATGTGCATGTTGTTCTCATGTCAGTTGTTATCTCTAAGAGTTGACATCATATACTAAATAACACTTAAGCAGGTCTCTTTCCATTAAAAGATGCATTCCCAACACAGTTGAAGTCAATGGGGCTTTTGTCACTGACTTCAATAGGTCTCAGCTTCCACCTCGTGACTCCATGGGAAGAAGAATAAATTGCTGCTGAAAATGCAACTGTCTCTGACATCCAGTGGGAAAGGATAATTAGCAGTCAGTCATGGAGCTGCCATCGTGGTTGTCTGATGAATAATAGAACTGAGGACAAGTGATATGTTGCCTTCCAAGAGGGTAAAGTGATTTTTAGCAGATTAGCATGAGCGTAGGCAGACAAAAAATATGGTATGAAAACCAGGAGTGAGATGAGTTCTAGACAGTAGACATCAACTTTTCTGTCTGTCTGGCCTCCGACACATACCACGTAGTTCTGTGTAAACACTAGAACAGGAAAATGCTGGGGATCAAGAAGACAAAATCTTGTTACCAGACTGTGTTTCGGGGTTGTTGTATTGGGATTAATGTTCTTAAAAGAGCACGAGAGATTTCAATGAAATCTCCTCTCCCTTTTTGCTTCTCATCAAAAATACCTCTGGAACTGGTTAGAGCATGGTTGGACCTCTGTTGTGAGGATGATGGTACAAGGGTGAAGGACTAGGCTTTGTGGATTTGTGCAGTTGAGGATGCGTTGAGGAAAGCCTGATTTCTATCAGAGAGGCCAGCTGGTGCGGTGGGCTTCTGGGCTGAAGCACAAAGATGGGTGCTGGATTCGTACATCTACACCCTTTGAGCAAAGCGCACAACAATTAAAGCAGAAGAAAGCAAGCCCAGTGTAGTTTTAATCATTATTTTCAGTTTGTAGTTGGTCTTAATGCTGCGTGCAGCTTTGTGAGAGCATAAAGACGGCACTGTGGTGCCGGGGCTTTTAACTTGGCCTGTTTATGTATTGTGATTGGCGAAGCTATTGACTTCATATTCTTTCATGTTCTTTATGTTCCCTTCTGTTTTGATGTTATCGTGCAGTCATCTTAGCTACCTATTAAACAAGAGACTACTTCAATATAAAATGATCAAAGGGGTGAGGGAACACAGGGCCATAAGGAATATAGGGAGAGTGCCGGGAGAATGGTAAGTTGAATTTAAAGGCTTTTTTCAAGCTGCTTAATTCCTGCTTAGATTTCTGGTGCTACCAATAGGCAACAGTCCCTTTCTTTAAATCTTTTACTAAGGATTGACTGGCAGAATCACGGTTTTACACGGGGTTTAGAGAGTAAAAGGCCACCCTGAAGGTCAAGCCCTGAGAGATTTCCTCTAAGAGCTCATTGATTCTACTAGATTTTTTGACTCGAATAAAGACCACTCCTTCCTAGATCTGCGGCTTGGATACAAGTGCCTTAGTATGTGCCAGCACAGAAGGCAGGAGCAAAAGTGTAAGTGCAGGGAAAAAAAAATAGAGAAAGATGCTGTGGGGCAGACAGACAATGATTTCAGTCTCTCGCTTGTACAATTCAAACTGGTGACATTATTAGCTACTGGTCCATGAAAAAAGACGGTATTATTTTATCGGTTTCAGAAATGGATTATATTAACAGTGAAATTGGGCAGAATAAAGATTTACGGTCACATCCTCAGCTTGAGTAAACAGGCAGAGGATCTCTGCTTGTGGTGGGGATGGGAGGGCTCGCCGCAGCTGAGGAGCTGGGCTGTAAGTACTGTGGGTCTGGTTTTCTTCACGTGTATAAATGAAGGGGGGCTGTGAATGCGTATGCACGGAACTGTCTTTATTTTGCACAAAAATTAAGATGAGCGTGTTTTGCCTCTCCAACCTCATTATAGTATTGCCTTTGTAAGTTGCCCAGTGCTGTGGTAGCGATTAGCAAAATCAATCTGAAAGCCCACCCCATAAGCAAACTCTGTATTTGCGCTATTACCTACTCCTGTGATATTTCAATCTGATTCATTAGAAAAATTAGCATTTTTATGGACTAATTAGGGGGAAATGTTGCTTGTACTCTTTCTGATATCCAGAGCTTTTCACAGCTTAGTAAAGCCACACAGAACTCAAACATGATTTTTTTTCTCCCCCCAAAAATAAGAAAAAACAAAAGGATTACTTAAATTAACTGAAAAGATTGGGGAGATTTGAACTTAAAAAAAAGAAAAGAAACAAACCAAAAAGAATTAAGAGAAATTAGATTACTATACTATTGGCACTTTGTACAGGTTTTTTGAATTCAAAATTGCAGATCTCTTTCAGCTATTTTGGTTCTTCAGGCATAAAAATATTTTAAAAGCTGTCAGTCAGTCACCATATTTTTTGTGATGGTTGCAAAATGAACAGTAATGAGAATGAATAGTAATGAGTGCATTATTCAGCATCTATAAATACCAATTGATTTTTCATTGTAAGTTTACGTATTTCAGCCGACGTACATTTTGGTTTTTCTCTTCTTTTTAGAACGAACCTCAGGTTTTATTAGACCGGAGCTGTTCATTCAAACGTGTCTTAGTTTCTCTCACGTTACGCTAATGAACCACTTGCTTTTGAAGTTTAATTCTAAATATGCATGCGTGTCACTTGCTCCTGCTCATGTTCTCCGTTTGCCAGGAGGGTAAAAATGGGTGTCTGTGACTAAACATCTGAGGTCGGCTTTTTGCAAGGGAAGTATTCTTTCTTCTTAGAGGATGGAATACCATTATTTTAATCAATGCAGGCATCTCCTGTTTGGATCGTTATGTTTTGATAATGATCTTCATTTACAGAGACACAGAGCAGTGAACCCCTCATTTTGGGCTTCTGTGGAGAAGGCAAAAATCTCCGTCTTGCAGAGAGGGTAGAAGTTCAATTAGGCATTTTGGTGTCATGGGAGGTTGATTGTGCTTTAATTGGCTCCAGCTGACTGGCTTTTAGGCCATGATATTCCTCACCTGCAGTTGGATGCTTCTCAAATATGTATGGAATTTTTTATTGCATTTGAAAATACTGCACAAAGTCAGAATATTTATTTCCATATGATACTTCAAAAGTGAATGCCCTATGATAAATACAAGTGAAGAGCGAACCATTAAAATTGTAGAATAATTTAAGTTGGAAGGGACCTTTGGAGGTCCAGCCTCCTGCTGAAAGTAGGACTGACTTTGACATTAGATCAGGTTGCTCAGGGCTTTGACCAGTTGAAAACAGTAATTAGGCTTTTCTTCTCCAGGCTAGACAAACACAGTTGCCCCAGCCTATTCTCGTAAGTGATGTGCTGCAGCTCCCTCATCATCTTGGTCTTCTCTGCTGAATTTTTGCCAGTTTGTCAGTGTCTGTTTTGTAACAGGGAAACGAGAGCTGGTCAGTCTGTTCCAGATGCAGTCTCACAAGTGCTGAATAAAGAGTAATAATCGCTTTCCTTGACCTGCTGTTAACAAAGATATTAAGTGGTTAAAAATACTGCTGTCAGGAAGATTTGTTCCATTATCGTCTTTAGGACTGACATGGTGGTCACCAGGCGGTTGAATGTTGGCGTGTGTTGTTCCTTCTTGCCCTTTTTGAGGATGGCCATGACAGTTGTTTTTCAGTCATCCAAAGGATCCCACAGTTTCCACAATATTTCAAAGATACAAAGAGCAGCTTCAAAATTATGTCAGCCTGTTTCCTGCACTTTCATAGATCTGTGTAAGTCCCGTTTGATTAAGTGGTCCCTAAAAAAATCTTCCTCTATTGTAGATAGGACATCCTTGATCCAAAAACATTAGGAACGTGGACCTGGGCAGCCTGAGAGGGAGCCTTGCCAGTAAAGATGGAGGCAAAAAAGTCATTGAATGCCTCATCCTTCCTCTGTACTCTTTGTCAGTATTTCTGTTAACACAATCAGAAGTGACCTACATTTTTCCTTGTTTTTTTGCTGCAGATGTACCTATGGGTGAACCATTCATATTGGCCATACCATCCCTTGCCAGTTTCAACTCCACCTGGGCCTTGGCTTTCCTTGCCCCTGCAGTCTGGGCAAGGTTTCTGTAGTTCTCCTGGGTAGCCCGTCACCACTTCCACCTTCTGTTCACTTTCTTTTTGTGTTTGAGCTCAGTCAGGGATTCCATGTTCAGCCAAGTCAGCCTTCTGCCACGTCTGCTGCACTTCCCACTCATCAGGGTGGGTTGTTCTCATGCTTTTAGGAGGTTTTCCTTGAAGATCAAGGAACTCCCCTGTGCCTTTCTGCACCCCAGGAGAGTCAACCATGACATTACACCTGCTAGTTCCCCAGGCAAGCCAAACTGCTCCCCTGACGTTCAGAATCAATATTGTCTTTGATGTGCTCATGAAAGCTCAGTTGCTTGCGCACCACTAGTTGCCCATCGGGGTGCTTAAAGTCCCCTAGGATGACCAGGGCCTTTGACTGTGAAGGCTGAATAAAGCTTTATCCACTTCCAGTTTTTGATCAGGTGGTGGGCAATAAACACCCACAGCAGTGTCCTCCTTGTTGGCCTCTGATTCTCACCCATAAGCATTAGCTTTCAACGGACCTCTCGCCTGTTCAGCAGCAGAGCTCCATGCATAGAAGTCTTAAGAAATAAATCTAACTCATTAGTCTCTTCCGAGGAAAATCCTGTTTTCTGAGCATGCATTTAAACAGTTTTTCATCCTTTACAGTGCTTTGTCTATGAGAAACGTACTTTATCTGATAGACAAAAAACCCTCTTGAAACTCTTTTGGACTCTAAAGATTTGAGGTGCTGTAATAACTTAAGCATATGCTTAATAGCATTTCTTGATGGGGGACTGGTTGGTGTAAAGTCTTTGTGCATATCTCTGGACGGAAGGAGTTAATAGCATGCTTCAAGTCTTAAGTGCCAATGTAAAGCACTTACTAAACTGATGTATTTTTTCAATTGCACTTTTCTCTGTGTGCTTTCAGCAGTTCAAAAGTTGGGATACTGAAATCGCCCATCTTGACCTCAGTCATCTTCTGTGTTAATGAAATGCCCTGTGCTGTTGCTTATTAGTTAGGCCATTAGCCTGGGACTCGGAAGTGTTATTTCTGGCTCTGCAATTATCTTACTGCTGCAATTTTCCTATCTGAATTGGGGATAACAAAGCTTTCCTTCTTTGCAGATTGCTTTGAGATTTGGTGATGAAAAGTGCTATATAAGTGTTCGATATTGTTGTGTGAACAAATATCACTTTGTTTGCATGACTTGACCATCTTATAAGTAAGTGGAGACTTGATGACCAAATCAAGATTAGAACTGAACTAATGAGTTATAATGAACAGCTTCACTCTATTGACTTTATTTTCCCTTCTGTTTGAAAGTCATTAACTTTTATAAGGCAATCTTTAGAGAAATTTTTAGTCTGTAGATCATTTGCCAGTTGGGTTTAGAAATCTTCTAACTTGGCTTGTTTTGTGGTTTCATTTATCATTTTAGATGCCAGATAAGTTACTGATTAGTCTGTATGATCATTAGCAATCTGAACATAGAATTGCATATTTTATAAGGTTAAGTTTCCAATTTCATTGCTGGGCACTTTTTCAAGTGCATTTAAAAGGCATTTTCAGGAAAAAAAAAAAAAAACACAAACCTGAAAATTATAGATTAACAGTGAACAATCTTTATAATGGGAAAAAAAAAATTCTTCATTAAAACTATAATCTGTTGTGAACAGGGCAGCAGCAAAATTGACAATTTAAAAAATATTTTCAAAAACCTTTCTACACTTAGTCTCATGGGTTAGGTCCTTCTGATCTTTGTGAGTTCATGTATCATGGCATCTTGCATATGATTGACTTCTGTGTTGTAGAGTGGGGAAAAAAAAAGCATCCTCAGTTAAATTTGCATACTGCCTGCTTAAAATTTGGAACCAGGAGACATTAGGAAAATAGTTTGTTAGGTGGTGTAAATACACATAGCTTCAACAAAACTACACTGATTTATACTGTTTGAAGATTTGCTTTGGATTATCTTAGAATGACTGTGTGTTTTGGCACATGGGTATGAAGAGTTGAAATCTGTTTTGTATCTGGAAAACACAGAAATAATTTTTCTGGCTGTATCCTTTCCTGAAACCCCCATAGGCATGCATGGGCCTCAAAAAATGGTGGATATTCTTTAACTGGTATGTAGATGTTCACGATGCTGCCTTACCAGCTCAGGAGAAATCCTTTTCTTAGCCCACATGCCATTCAGTTTGCACATACTCCGTGTTGAGGAGCGTAGGGAAAAGTTGTAGCACAGAGTTGTGTTGTGCATTAGAAGGTTATTAAAATCAAGTGGAAGTACTCTCTATACCTTGGGGACTTTAAATGCAAAATCATTCTAACTAATAAGCAGGTACTAAGTGTGCCAAATTTTACCCCAAGGTAAATGTGGCCTCCTGTGGTGGTGTCGGTTTTGCTCGCTGACTTTTATTGACTATCAGGATTTATTGACCCCAGGGGGAAATATTGACATAGATGATTCTTACCAGTCACGGCTTTCCTAAAGGGACAATAACACCTGGTGCTCACGGTAAATTTAAACCCAGTGCCTGCATGCGTGTCATGGCACGGGCTTTAACGTTGAACATTTAACTACTGTGATCGCTTGGCAGTGCCGTACACGAGACCTGAGCGTTTTTGCACAGACCCTGACATTTTCTTTAGGGAAAAATATCGGTGATGTGCCTGGCTAGTGACAAGCCCGAGAGAGAGAGAGAGTGCGTGCATGTGTATGCATTAGCCTTTGTATGTATGTTAAAGCCGAGATGATTTTCTTCTGGTAATCGTTCTAATAGCTTTTAATGCCACCCATCCATGTTGCTAAGTTCACTGCAGGCCTGAATTATGTACTATCAAAGCACTATAACATTTCTTATGCCTGAGTAATCATGGACCAGAATCTGGCCCAATATGCTTGATTTACAAAAACTTGTTCATGGCTGCCTTCTTTTATTGGTACAGTAAATCACAGAAATTGTTGGCTAACATCGTGTGATGATCTTAGATAGCTATGATTAGTATTTCAAGGCTCTCTTCATATTCTGGTAGTCTTTTCAGTAATAAACAGATATTGGAGCACCTTGCAACATTGTGCTTGCAGTAATTATGACCCACCTTATTCTAAATGTGAGACTGACCCAAAACACAATATTCATTTTTTTTTCTGGTGGGAAAAATGAAATACTGGCAAAGCATGTGTACTAAAATGGACATCTTGATTTTATTCCTGTAAAATTAGTACTTTCCTACTGTTTCTAAGAAGATACATTATTTAAGAAGTAGAAAAACTGCTTTACTCACTTTTCTTGGTAGCACTGCAGCTTTTTTGGGTTGTATTCATAATGCACGTAAAATTACATCTAGAAATGTTTGTTTCTGCCATAATTAACTTTTCTCTCTTGCTCTCTTTTTCTCAATCCATATTAATTTTATGTACTTGGGATTAGTCTGAAGATGTCATCGCAAATACTCCGTGTAGCACACTTACACTTAGGTAGGATCCATAACGTGTAAGGACGGCAATCTCTTGCTATGATTGCAGTTTACCCATTCCACCCTGTGCTATTTTCCAAGCTGGTTAATGCATCTTTTTATTCTTTGACAAAACTTCCTCATTGAAAAACCTCCTGCTATTGTAGTGATAGGACGAGGGACAGTGGTTTTAAACTAGAGCAGGTGGGTTTAGATGAGACATGAGGAAGAAATTCTTTACACTGAGGGTGGTGAGACACTGGCCCAGAGAGGTGGTGGAGGCCCCATCCCTGGAGACATTCAAGGCCAGGCTGGATGAGGCTCTGAGCAACCTGATCGAGTTGAAGATGTCCCTGCTCACTCAGGGGGGTTGGACTAGATGGCATTTAGAGGTCCCTTCCAACCCAACACATCCTACGAGTCTATGATTCTAACATGCGCAAGTCAAGCTTATTCCTCATTTGTGCTGGTGCTGGAGCTGATGAGAACGCTGCCCGGGCCTGGGATGCTGGGATTTGGGTCCTTTCATCCCTTTGCCACCCAGGTGTCCCACGATGTGCTCCGCAGCGGGATAAACCTTCATGGTGCGTGTGCCATGAGGCAGAGTTGGGACTCAGCAGGTCTGATGTGCGGAGCCCAGCGCTGACGGAGAGCAGAGCATCAGAGCTTTGTCCTGGCCAGTGCTTCCCTTTCAATACTGTTCTGCGTTGTCAAGTCCTGTGGGCCAAACCCAGCAATTATTTTCCTCGGTGTTGTGGGGCTCTGTAGCAGGCACGATTCAAGTAATGATTCCTCTAGGACAAGAGGAAATGGCCTTAAGTTGCGCCAGGGGAGGTTTAGATTGGATATTAGGAAAAATTTCTGCACCCCAAGGGTTGTCAGGCATTGGAACAAGCTGCCCAGGGCAGGGGATTTAATCGGCACCCCTGGGGGTATTTAAAAGCCAGGCAGACGTGGTGCTGAGGGACATGTGTTAGTGGTGGTTTTGGCAGAGCTGGGTTGGTGGTTGGACTCGATCTTAGAGGTCCCTTCCAACCTAGATGATTCTATGATCCTAACATTTAAATATTTACTTTCTTGTTTTCTGAACATTATCCGAGCCTGACTCAGAGGCTCGTACTTCATAGATTCATGTATTTTTTAGAGAGAAATGTACGGATGAAATGTGAAGGTCACATTGCAGCAGGGACCGTTCATCCCTGCTCCGGTCTGTTCCTCCTCTGCAGTCAGTGGATGGAGGGGCCCGGGAAGCCGCTCGTGCCATCTGTGGCATGGCCAGAGGCAGCGGGCGATGCCAGCCCTAGCCTGGCTGCAGCGTTTGCTCCTGGTCCTGCTCAGAGACCGAGCAGCCCCCGGGTAGCTCGGCACAGGGATCAGAGATGTCTTAAAGCCATCTTTGTGCCCGGCTGCTTCTCCCCTTCTCTGCACCTTACGCAACTCGGCTGAAATACAGTGTCAAATTCGGTGAATGGCCATCTGAGTGAATTAAAGTGTGAACTGCATTCCCTCGCTTAGAAATCTGTCAGCTCCCTGTAACCTTTTGGAAAATTGAAAGACCGAAGTGGCTGTACTTGCAGAACATCGGAACAATAAAATGCCATCGCGAAGCAGAAGCAGCGCTGGGAATCCAGGTTCGCAGGCACTTTGCCCGTACCCACAGAGGAAAAAGGTTGTCTTTTTATTTCTCATCTTGGAAAATCCCAACAGATTTACAAAAGCAGGGCACCTAACCACTTTGATTCAGGCCATGAGGTCTCTAGGACTGTCGTCATAAATCCCAATTTGTAAGGTTGCAGATTTTTCCCTTGTAGTACACAAGGCATGAAAAGCCAAACAGCAGATTACGTTTTCAGCCTAGACTGGGAGACGGGTTTTTGGTTAAGACTTACATTGTTTCAGTAATTCTTTTCCAGTGTAGCACTAGAAGCAATCTTTCTAGAGCTTTTTGCAGGTGCAGATTTTCTGCAGCCTAGAAATGGCCACGTGGATACGTCTGTGCAGAGCGGTAGTAACGGCGCGGAGCCCAGAGTGCCACCCATCTTCTTGGCCTCATGGTTGACTTTTAAACTTAAGTTGCTTGATTCAGACAGGGAGCCTGAGCAAGGGAAGCAAGAGCCATCTGTGCCTGCAGTGTGGGTGTTACACAGGATGATGATGCTTTCCTACCAACAGCATCACCCCAGGTGGGACATGGACCACTCACTCCTAATTTTTCCTACACTTTGCAGAAGAGATTTGGGCAAAACGATGGATAACCTCCAGGTGATGCACATCGCCAGGAGCTTAGATCACTTTCCGCATGGAATTGCAGTATCAGCGCATGGAATATTGGATTTGAGGTGGAGGATGACCGTGGAGGTCTATGGGCAGCTTAGGTCCTTCAGCAGGACCAGGATAGCTCACTGGTGAAAATCCAAAGCGATTCCCCTTCGCAGTCTTTGAGCTGAAGCTGCACTTGAGCTCTGAAATCAGCTCTGCTCCTACTCTTCCCTTTTAGTACTAAAAATTTTTAGTGTTTTTGGGGAGTAATGAATTCTTCCTGTCTGTTTCTACTGTGCCTGAAAGAACAAGAATTGCTATAAATTGTCTGGTTCTAATAAACTCTATAAAAACACCCAGTGATACAGATTAGGTTACTAATACTGCATTTTGTGGGGCTTTTTTTCCAAGTTTTCACGTACTTCTCACTGGAACAGTTTTTGATATAAATCCTTTCCTTCGATCTGTGAGCTCTATTTATCCTTCCCCTGTCCATGCAGTACACTGATAACTTCAGTCTCACAGATTTTCTCTCCAGGAAATTCTATTAAGATTTTCTTTCAGCAAAAGTGAGTAGCCCTTCAGAAATCCTTTATCAGGTCTGTTCTTTCCTGTTGTGGTTTTCCTCTGCTGCTTTTTTTTTTTTCTTTTTTCTTTCCCTCCCCCACCTCCATGGATAGCTGTAATTTAAAGCGTACTAGATCGATAAGTCCAAGATGCACAACATAAATGGGAGAAGCAGACAAACAGCTGGTAAAGATAGGAGACAGCTGATTAAAAAGAATTCAGCTATAAAGTATTTGAGTTTCCATTCTCTGCTGTGATTTTTTGAGTTAGATTTAAAAGTAGGGGAGGGGGGTGTACAAATTGTAATTACCTTCTCCCTCAAAATCTGTGATTAGAATAATGTTTAATTTCCTCTTTTTTTTCATGTCTAAATAAAAAGTGGATTTTTTTATTTGGAGTAGATGTTTTAATCAATTCCAAGTGAATTGGCTTAATACAGAGATAGTTGGGGGAAATGTAACGGCAGGAAGTCTGGACCTGATGTAACAGCAGCATCTCTGGCCTTGAACCGTCTAAATCCAGTCCTGCAGTAAACTGAAATCCTGAAAATAGCCTCTGTTTTACACTGTTTCACAGCATAGGGATTTCCTGCTCTGCTTTGCAAGCCCTGGTGAATGTGCGTGGGACCGGGTTTGGGTTTGGTGTGTTTTCTAGCCGAGACATGTCTTGCAATCCTTGGGCCAGGCTGCCACAGCTTTGTTGGGCTATGCCCAGCTGGCACAAGCTGTAGACCAGGCAATTTGCATTTGGCATTACAAATTGCAGTTACGTTACTTTGTGAAGGTAAAGACGCTATAAAAGGCTGAGTGTAGTGCCAGCAGGAGAGTAAACATTTCTGAGCTAAAGCCTGAATAGAAGTCAAGAAGGATTAAGGTGCAGCTGAAAGTAGAATTGAGGTTCCTAAATCACTGCAGAGCTTTAGAAAATGTTCTCTGTTCACATCAGAAACAGTAATTTATTGACAAAGGGGTTGAACTTTAAAAGTTATGCGCTCGTGAATTGTGTTTCAGTGAAATTGCATGCAGCTTTTGACGGGGAGGTTTGTGTTGATGTTCTCTGCATGCTCATAACCACAGAAACTATGTGAAAGACTCGAGATGTGTATGGCAATAAGCATATGGACATCTGCGTATGCTAGATTTGGCTATACAGGCACCAAAATAGCCAAGAGACATTACAATATGAATTTGAAAAGCTATGGGAAAGGAGGTGCTTGTGCATGTGTGCACTTTGGAAGAAGGATTGGGTCTGTCTATGGGGAAATAAGTCTGTCTGCAACTGGTGAAATGAGACCAGATAAAGAGATTATCAAATAGTGACAAGAAAGAAAATAGGTTAGCTGAATTTCTCTTTATCACTTCTTTTCCCTTAAGACATCTCACTGAATATCTTGTCATTCGTACAGAGAGTCTGGAAAGAAAATAACTTTTAAAGGTGACCCGCAAAGGGGGGAAAAAAAAAAAAAGGAAAAAATGGTGTTTCTTCTGCTCTTTGGTGGCATGGGAATATGGCCTGGAATTTACACTCTGTGTGTACTCTCTTTTGGGAGAGCAAGAAAAGTGGTCTCAAAGCTCTGAAGCCTTCCCATTGCCTTTGCTGCTCCCAGGACATAGCACAGCATCCGATGGGAAGGGAGCAGGATGCTGAACAGAGGCTGCAGCCCCTGGTGCACCAGGGCTTGGTCCTTTTCTAGTCAAATGGAGGGCAAAGTGAATGAGATCAGATGTGAACTCTGTGATACAGAGGGGAAGAAAAAAAAAAAACCAAAGGAATTGTACCATTAAAGATGCTATTTTTCGATAAATTTAACATAT